>PITB01021620.1:0-28728 GCA_004024585.1 Paradoxurus hermaphroditus | reverse complement strand
CATTTGTAAGGGCAAATCGGGACTGATTCCATTTTGCTTAAGGGCAAACTGGGACTGACTCCATTGTGTTCCGAGTCCCAAGTGCCTGTGCAGAAGCTTGACCTACGGAACAGGACCTTTGACCCTTCCTCAGCCAATCGGCTAGGGTCACGACCATCACCCCTCCCACTGCCCCTAGACCCCTTTAAAACTATTGTGTTTTGGGAACGGGCCCTCTCTCTCGACCCACCGCTGCGTCGGTGCGGTAGGAGATTGAGCTCGAGCTAGCTCGAATAAAGCCTCTTTATTCTTGCATCAGACTCGCTCCCTGGTGGTTTTTGGGGTCCCCGAATTCTGGGCATAACACATTTTCTTTCCTTTTTTCTTTTTCTTTTAGAGAGAGAGCACGTGTGAGTGGCGGAGAGGGGCCGAGGGAGAGAGAGACAGAATCCCAAGCGGGTTCCACGCTCAGTGTGGAGCCTGACGTGGGGCTTGATCCCACGACCCTGGGATCACAACCTGAGCCGAAATCAAGAGTCAGACACTCAGCTGACCCAGGCGCCCCTCCCAGGCTCCATTTTAAACCGGGGACTTTCCATCTGCATCTGGACTGGCTGCCTCGAGCGGGCCCTGGACTTCGGCAATCAAGCCTCCCGTGCATGTATCTCTTCTGGGAGAGGACCCGAGCCATCTCGTGCGGCCCTCCCAGGTCCGCCTTCCAGGGAAATACGTGCATTTGGGTAGGTTAAGGCTTGGAATTAGGCCCGTGCCGGCTCTGCCTAACCTGCTCCTGCGACTGTTCCTCTTCGGTCACTTTCCCGGTTTTGTGTCCCTGGTTCCCTTGACTCGCAGTGCCCATGCGTGTGCGGTCAGCACGCTGCCGGTTGGCCCGGGGCTGCGGGGTGCGCTGCAAACCTTTGCGGGTCCAGCTGGACCCCAACCACCCGAGTGGGCTTAGGTTAGGGAGCCCACACTCCGAAACTCTTTCTAAGGCTACATTTAAAAGTGGGTGTTTTTTGTTGGGTATGTGAAGTCTTGGAAATAAGCACAGACCAGGTACTCCACAGAGTTTGCTGCTGTGAGCCGGCCGCTCCCTGCAATGGCCCTCCAGCGCCAGGCCGCCAGTGACAGCTGATCGCGTGCACGTGCACACGTGCTGGCCTCTCGGGTTAGGCGGCCAGGCACCGCGATACGGTCATGAAATGGGAAAGACAAGGTCATAGGAGCGGGCATTTGGGAGTACACAACGTCTCTTTCATTCCAAGCCCTATCCAGCTCGCATGGGCATATTATTCTGAAGGCAGAGGCGGAAGACACTGGAATGCCTGGCCAGGGCAGGGCCTGGCGGGGTGGCCTGGGTAGCTTCCAAGAAGAGACATTTGTGAATCGTGACACGGGAGAAGCCCGCATACAGACGACGCAGCAGATTCAACTGGGAACCGGCACCAATTTGAGCGGCTGTCTCAGAGTAGTCATCAGGGGGGTGGGCTCCACCCACCCTGGAAACTCTGCGTCCTTTGGGGCCATGCCCAAGTTCCGTAGATCTGGAAGGTTCCTGCTGCCCGGCCTGCTGAAAGACTGTGGACTGAGCATAAGGGGCTTCACGATTCAGAGTCACCAGCTACCCAGAAGAGGGCTAGGGGTCACAGATGCTGAGTAACAGATGTCTCCGGGGGAAGCAGGGGACGCCTAATCTCCAACCCAAGCCTGCAGAATTTCCCTGAAGGCACAGCTGGAGGACCCCACACTGCCGATTCAAGGTAAGACCGGGCTGCCCACCACCGGTGATCCCTCCGGCGAGAGTCACCTGGGAGCTCTGGCTGGGGAGCCATCTGGGACTGCTGAGACAGCAGGTCCAAATGGGGACTGACCCGGTTTGCAGCTGCTCAGATCAGAGTGACTTTAGGGGGATGGGCTCACACCACTCGGAGACGGCCATCCTTTGGGTCCTCGTCCTAGCTCCCCAGACCTGAGAGCCCCCTCTGCCCAGGGCTTGCTGAAGAGGTGGGCGGGTGGGTGGGTGGGTGTGGGGGAGGGGGGACGGACTGCACACGCCCAGTTGAGCATTGCCAGCATCAACCAAGGAAAGGAGGTAAACCTTCAAAAGGCATTTTATTTGGGGTCTCGGAATTGCAATTTGCAATTGCAGTCTGCAATTTAGTACCGATTTTGGCAGACCCAGAAAAAAAATGCCCCCCACCCCCACCCGGTGCAGGGAAAGCAAGGTGCGCTTTTGGTTACTTGGCTCACTATTCTATGGGTGTGAACAAAGGACACTTTCTGGTATGCATTAATCATTCCATCTTCGGAGAGTTCCCGCGACAGTGTTAACAAGTCTAGAGATCGGTGGTCCTGTTGAATTTTAAAGGGCAGCTGCTTGTAAAACAATGGACTCTTATGTCCCAGGTCAAAGGTCTTTTTGCCCAGTTCGAGAGTTCCTGAACTGTTTGTTTTAAAAAAAGGGAAATGGAGCTTTTCTCCCAATGGCGTTTTTCACACACAGAGGTTTTATACAGTTTCACTCCAGGACGTGGAGCAGGGCAGGGGTCTGCCGGTGCTGGTCACAGGAGAGGGCTCTTAGCAGACAGAGGGACGCCTGATCAATGACAAGCCCTAGGCTGCCCTTGTGTGTCTCCACCCCGCCCCCCTCCACACTCCGGAAGGCACGGCTGGAGGATACAGGACTGCAGGGGCGAGGGGTGGACAGGCAAGGCTGAGGAGGAGAAACAGGGAGGGTAGGCAACCTGGAGTTGGAGGGGCAGGGGAGGGGGCCTCTTGGCCCCCCACCCCCACCCCCACCCCGCGGCACCGCAGAGCGCACAGCGCTCACGGTGAGACCGGTGCTGCTGTCGGAACCCCGACGCTTGGGTTTGAACGCAGACCCTGAGAAAGGCCCCCTCATGCGGGGTTCTAGCCGTGGGTCTACCTTTTGGACGGGTGGCGTCCCCAGTTCTGCCCTGCAGCGGGAGAGTGAGGCGCGCAGGCTCTCCGCACAGGACGACTGCGCACCCGGAGGCAGGGAGACTCCCCCCGACCTGGAGTCAGCAGCCCCTCCCCTGCGCCGGCCCTGGGGCTCCCAATCCTACCCTGAGAAGAGAGGCTGTGGCTCCATTAACCTTCGCCTGTGCTTGCAGCCAGACTCCGCTGGCCTACTCTTGGGACCCACCCTTTTCTGGCCTCTCACCTACCAGCAACCCCTTCGGCCAGGAGCCCTCCCTGCAGGGGCCTCCCAGGGTCACGGGCGTCCTTCCGACTGGAGCCCAGCTTGCCAAAAACACGGGCTCCACAGATCTCACGTTCCCTGCGCAAGTCCGCGAGGGCTGACCCCTGAGGCCAGCTAAGGGGACCCCAGCTGAGGTGTCCCTGCTCCTCTCCAACCTGCGGAGCCCAGCGGTGGACTTAGTTCATAAACGAACTGTAAAGCTGTAGTTTTCTACAACTTTAGTTGATGAGGTAGCGATGTTTCTGTACACTAGCAATGTGTTCATTTTCCTCGGAGAAGGAAATTAAGAAAGCAGTGCCGGTTACCACCACGCCCAAAAGAATAAATTAGCTGGGAATAAATTTATTTCAGGAGGCAGAAGACCCGTACACAGAGAACTCTCCAACATGGCTGCCAGCAGTCAAAGTAGGCCCAACGGCGCGGAAAGGCGTCCTGAGCTCATGGACTGGGGATTTCACGCAGTGAAGGGGGCGACACCACTCAGGGGGATCTGCGGACTCCATGCAAGTCCCATCAAATGCTGTTGTTTTTAATGTTTATCTATTTTTGAGAGAGAGAGAGAGCTTGAGCAGGAGAAGGGCAGAGAGAGAGGGAGACACAGAACCTGAAGCAGGCTCCGGGCTCTGACCTGTGGGCACAGAACCTGACGTGGGGCTCAGACTCACCAGCCGTGAGATCATGACCTGAGCCAAAGTCGAAAGCTCCACCAACTGAGCCACCCAGGTGCCCCTAAAATATTTATTTCTTTACACGCATTTTGCTTTAATAGCCACCAAAAGACTGAATTTCATTTCTTCTAATAGACCCTGCTCACCAGTTATGTTGGCCCTCGACATAGCGTGATAGCAACACATCTGAATGTGTATCATATGTTTATACACACGTACACAGATGCTAAAGCACCATGAGATGGAGGCCCGGCTTTCTCACAATTGGGGGCCTCTCACGTACCACGTAATAATCATCACTGGTTTGCTTTACACAAGACTTTCAGTGGACTTGGTCTGGCTCCCCAGAGAGGAGCTAGGATGCTAAAGGGAGCCATATAAGTAGAGTGAGGGCACCATCGTCTGGAGATCAAAAATGAATAGAAACAGGGGGTGCTAGGCTAAGCGTGAGTTGGCATACAAAGGCCATGTGGATTCAAAGCACTCAGGTGCTGCAGTGTAGACTGACCCCCGGCCTGACAGAGAGCCCGCTGAGCTAGCCCCGGGTAGGCACGGTCCCGGGAGCAGTGCTGGCTGAGCCCCACTGTCCAGCGGGGCCCTGCGGTCCATCACGTGCCTTAGAACTGTCCCGTGTTGGGACCAGCTGCCCCGTCTGTAGGGTTGCCCCTCTCAGGACGGGCACTGAGGTGAGAAATGGCTCTTGCTAGTTCCCAGCCGCTGGGGCATTTAAAAGCAGCGTCACAGGGTCCTCTACAAACCACGCATGTGTTGCTTAGTGTGGAGCCAGGCCGACTTTGGCCTATGGTGTTCCTTAACTGCAGGAAAGGCTCTCTGCCCTGCCCTACCGGGCAACGTCTCTGGCTCCTTCCGGAGCCCCACCCCCCACCCCGGCAGGCGTGCAGGAGTGGGACCAGAGCTCTGAGCAGACAGGAAGCTGCACACAAGTAGGGGAGGCCCATCCTGCCTGCCGTTTGAAGGACCTCAGGTGGCTCTGCTTCCTGCGTGGCTGCTAGAAGGCGCGGGTCACGAGATGGGGGACAGAGCAGAGCCCTTAGAGATTTCACTTGGTGACAAAAACAAAACAAGATGAGAGTCCATTACCAGACCGTGCCGGTGGCTCCCTGAGGCTGAAGTGAGAGCAGGGTGGTGGCAGACACAGGGCCACAGTGAAAGTGTGTTCGGTGGATGAACCCAGGGGGGACGCTGCAGCGTGGGAGGACCACTGGAGCCACCGGATTAGAGGCAAAGCTTCCCCCACCTCAGGTGAAGGTGGCCCCACACCAGGTGGCCAGACCCTACCACTCCCTCTTAAGGGGCCGGATTACTCTAGAATTCATTCGAGAGCAAAAACAATGCCTTTTGTGACCTCCCAGGAAAAGAAGTGCTTACGATGACGTGTGGACATGTAGAAACAGCCTGTTGTAGGGAGAGGACATTTTGCAGGAAGTCCTGTCAAGTTCATGTCCCATCCACTCAGGTGGAGAGGGAGGGGCCAAGTCAGCAGGGAGCTGAGATCACTGGAGTCTGGTGCCAACTCTTGGAGACGAGGGGCCGGCCCAGCCACACAGCCGGTCAGGGACAAGCCTGGGATGAGAACCCAGCCTTCGAGTGCTTTCCAATGGCCTCTTGGAAGTGAAGAGGAAACCTCCACGCCGGGGAAGCTGGCGGGGACGGGGAGCTGTTAGGTTAGCTTTTGCTGGGGCAGGGACGAGGCTTTATGGAGGCCGTCTTGTAAGAGCTCTTCTAAAAAGACCCAGGAAAGAAAGGAATCGTCAGAAAAAACCGAAGGGGAATTAGACAACAACGAAAAGCAAAGTAAAATCTTTGGACTCGTCTTCGTGCTGTGGGCTCAACATTCTCTCTGGTTACAGTCAAGGAACTTTCTGAGGAATCTGCTCAATTGCCCATGGTAAAGCTTTACGTCCAAGCTAGAAGGGTTAGATTCTGATTTTCAAGCCACGTCCTACACCTCAAGTCTCTTCGAAGTGCTTGCGAGGGAACGTGTTAGTGTTTAAATAAACGTACAGAACATCTCTTCTGGAACCTCCAGGTTTCATTTATTAGTACATTTGCGTTTAGGCCCATAAGACCCAGTGGTTTTCTTCTGCGACGTTGCTTAGATAAAAAGGTGCATCGAAATCCGATTGCTGTTCTCAGCCCCACAGTGTGCAGTGCAATTGATTCAGGAGGCTGCCTCTCGCTTCTACTCTCGCATAAAGTGATATAGGAAACACCAGGTCGCACGACCGGCCCCCGATGCCTTTACCGGAAGTGAGTTCAGAGGCCGACTCCCAGCTGTCGTCTGACACTGAGAACCAACTGAACTGCATTTCTCCAGACCCTCCAACCATCCCAAACGAGGGATAAGTGGGTGAGGAGAGAAGACGGCGACAATGTGACAGGGAACCAAGATGGCAGCCATGAGAGGGGTGACGGGAAGGGAGACTAGAAGGATGCTTACTGAGGACCCGCGTCCTACGAGAGGACTGAAGTCTGCTGGAAGTTCAGGACAGATGGGGATGGGTTTGGGGTGGGCTCTGTGGCTCTGACTCGTGCTTTCCTTACCTACATGTCCGTCCTTGCCTTCTTCAAAATATCATGCGTCCTGGTCACTGAAACAAATGACCACCTGGGCCCAGATCGGTCTTGGGTGTTTGTTCTAAAGGGCGTTTCTCTCACCACTCGGCTCAAGGTCTCCTGCTGTCCCCAGGCACTCTGCATCCACAGTGACTCGTGGCAGGGGAGGTTTGGGGACATCACGTCAGGGGAAGAGGAAAAGGCTGTCAATGGTCAGATATGCTCCGTGTCTCTTAAAATCCCAAGTAGGATTCTACAATCTTAACTACTTCTGGACTGGAATCCCCTGCCCCCCTCTGCCCATGAAAGTCTCTAAAACCCTCCGGATGAGGCCGGCTTAGGAGGAAACCGTTAGACAGGACCACGGGGCACCTGGAAGCTCCCATGCAGATGAACACGGGCCTCCATGCCTGTTGCTGAAGAGAACCCGGCTCCAGGCCAGGACTGGAACTCCCGGCAGCGTCGACATTAGTTCATTCGCCCGGGGAAACGAGTAAGGCTAGGAATGTTACGCCATGCAGACAGAGCCAGCCTGGCGCAATCTACGATTTTGCAAATATTTACATCGACTTCGAGACGGCAAAACACATCCTCTCTTGGAATTAGCACAGCTGGGTCCCCTAAGGGTCGGCAATATTAATCTGACCCTAGAATCCCTGGGAGGGACTGGGAAACCTTCGCATCCAGGGCTCCGCCAGGCAGAGAGCTGGCCTGGGGTCTGAGGGCACCTGGGGGGCTGGTTCTCCCCAGGCCTGACCCAGGGATGCTGACGTGATGACGCACTGGCATGCGGCAGATGGCTAAAAGTGACCGTGGTCTCTCGGCGACATTCTGTGATCGCGCTTGACGACGCAGACCCGAGGGTGGGGGTGGGAAAGGGGCCTTCGTACTTTCACCTGTCTCTGAACTTCAGCTCAGCCAGACTTCAGAAAGAGAAAGAAGTGGGTTTATGGGTTTCATTCTCTGCCTTCTTCATATTCTGTCCTTTCCCTCTTTCATTTCTTCTCCCTGGGGGCCAGGGGTATACGGTCAGAGCTGTAATGAAAGCGGCCACCGTGGATGACGGATCTCCCTCCAGAGACACTCGTCTAAGGTCTATCCGTCCCAAGTCACTGTTCAGCTCCTGATCCGTGGGACTCTTGGGACAGAGGGACAGAAGCAGGAAAGGACACTGCCTCTCACCACGGGCCAGGCCGTGCAGAGCTGTGGGCTCAGCAAGGCTGCTGTGGGAACCGGCCCAGAGGGAGGCCGACTCCTCCCTCCCTGGGGGGGGGGGCCGGAGGGGGGGGTGCAGGGCCCTCACCTCGCTCCCAGGTTCACAGCCCCCTCTGCTGCCCAGCACCTGGGAGAAGGGGAGCAGTCACGGACATCACCAGGCTGAGAGATCAGTATTTTTGGAGCTCAAGCTTCCTTCACGAGTGAGGCTCAGGCACGGGCCTGCCGGATGGTGTGGAAGCCTCTTCTAACCTTCCGCCTCCGCAGTGCCCCCCCACTCGCAAGAATCCCTGGACCCCAGCTTCCCCCACGCTCTGTAACCTTCTAACCCTGTCCCATGCTTTGGAGTCTCGGGACCCTGATTCTTGCCCTGGCACTGCTGCCCTACCATCATCACACCCTCTGCTCCCGCTGGCCCGAAGGAGCCATTTGTAACTCCGGGGACTGAGGTACAGCTGCCGTTACCGGCAACGCGCTCCTCCAGCGGGGGAGCCTGGACAGCCCGCAGTGGCCCCTCCATGAACCTGTGACACTCCTCGCCTGAGACAATGTTTGCTTGTGCATTTACACTTTCGCAGCCGGGGGACGGCTTCTGTCACTGTGCCGGGAGCTCCTTGTACTCGTTTGCTCAAACGCACGTCTTCCCGCTATGGTGGGAACTCCGGGGATGGGGTGTTTCTACGTCTGTGTGTCTCTGGTGGCTCAGACAGCACGGCCGCCATTGCCTCTTCTCAACAGTGAAGCTGAAACGCCTCCCTGCCTGCTTTCCTGCCCTGCTCAGGCTGCACAAAACCAATCCCGTTGGCTGCTTGGCTTCCCGCCCCTTCCGCACAGGTGGCCCATCTGCATGCAAATCTACAGTTTATGGCCATTTGACTGAGTGATTTTGTTCTGCCCACGGATGACGGCATGCCAGAGTGACTGTAACAGGTAATAAGCTCCCAAAGTGGGCTCAGGACAGCTAGGTCTACACTCAACTAATGCTCATGAGGATGACAAGGTCGCCCAGGCTTTTCTGTGGTTCTGAGAGGAAACACCCAGTCAGCTACATCTGGGACACAGCAGGGTTGACAGTGAAAATAGGGGGGGGAGGAGAAAAGCCTGGCTGTGTGTAAGCAAAACACGCATCTTCAGCTGATGGGAGACGTAAAGCATTAAACAAATGAACAAACAAACAAAACTGTGGGAGAATGAGCTAGAATCAGAAAAGAAAGGGCACAAGGTAAAGGCACACCCAAGAGCTATGACGTAATTACCTCTGTGCCCTTGAACTTCAAGGCCAGGGAAGGTGCAGGCTATCGCATGAGAGACATTATCTTTCTGACCAGTGGTTTGTCCTCCCCGATTTGCTGTCCTAGGAAACTAGTCATTGATGTGGCCAACGACCAGGTGGCCATGCTTACTGGCAAGGGAGCCATCGGTGGCTTCGTCCTCCGGCTTGGGGTGGGGGGGGGGTCCTTCATTACTGGAGCAGCATCCAAACTCAGCCCTGAAAAATAAAACCACAACAACACAAAATCCACTGTAATCTGTAATCACGCCCTCAGTTCACTTCAAGTCAAAACAGACTCCGAAGAGTGAAGGCAGCCAGTTGGAAAGTACAGGTGTGATATGAAATCCATAAACATTCAGGGTTCTATGTTTTTATAATCTTTCTTGCTTCACCTCATAATGATAAAATTGCCAGGAGGCAAATTTTGTCCTTAGTGACTCATGATTCAGGACAAATGTTATTAATAATAATATTAATCTTCTGGGTAGAGAAGATTCAAAGAGATTAAGCTGGACACAGAGAGCACTTTCAAGAAGGAAGAAACTACCGGGCAATGAAGCAACAGCAGAGCAGTAAGAAAACTGGAGGATGAAGAACAAAAATGACAAGCAAGGTGGCCCCAGAAGGTACAAGGAGCAGGGCTAAAGGCCTTAGGACCCAGAGAGAAAAATCTCTATGTTCAGACAATGTGTCCATTGGTGACCAAAGATTACTTATATTAATAACTTTCCATCCTCAGTCCCTGAGTTGCCATATTTACCATTTGTGCTATCAAAGATGGTGGTCTCTGAGCCAAAGACAACAGAAGAAGAGCTGAAGAAGGCCTGAGCTGGAAAACTCATGCCAACATCCCGAACCGGAGGGGAAACGAGTGAGTCTAGGGAGGAAAGACTAGAACGATTTTCAGGAACCCGGCTCACCGAGCCCACCCGCAGCCCAGTCTTCACCAGCAGAGACCGAGGCAGTGTCTCGTCTCTTACATAACCATCACCTGTAGATCACAACCACAAATGACTTAGTTTACGTGGTGGTCCCTTTTAGGCAACCAACGTGAACAGTGGAAACCTGTAGAAGGGCTCACAGTGCTCCCAACATTCTGGCTGAATACAAACAGACCCATTAGGCAACCCCCCCCCCCCCGCCAAAGTATCCAAAAGTCCTAGCTGGCCAATGGTTATGGTACTTACAGATACCAAAAAAGGAAAATTTCAAATGTTCCCATACCTCCTCACCTTCCCCCTTTAACGACAGCCCCCCAACACTGCCTCAGGGGAGTGTAGTAGCCCCAATACCCATCCCCTGCCCAGGCGGCAGGGCCATGATACTGAATTATATGCTCCAGGGGCCATTCATCATCTTTCCATTTGCCAATTTGTAGGGTACGTCATTTCCTTTGAGTCTCCCCGTCCCCACACACTTGGACTCCAAATGTTCCCCTCTGGCAAGTGGAAGCAGGAAGAAAGATGGAGGAACAGGTCCCAGCACACAGGCCCCTGCCCAGCCTGGGGGAAGTACTTAGAGGCTGTCCTTCCACACGTCCAGTCTAGTCCAGCTGGGGCCCGCCCCTTGATGGCTGCATCGACATTGTCCCAGGCCTCTGGGAGATGAGGCAAGTTAGACAAGGGGTGGGGATCTGGCTCAAGGTGATCTAGAGACCTCCACCATTGGGTTTCCCAGGCAGCTGAGTTATAAAATCTTTGGCCTAGGCGTGTTAAGCTTCCAACAGAGACAATGAACATTCTCCCCCACCGGGCAAGACAGTTTTCGCCAATAATTGAGGTGCTGAGAAGCCAAAGCCTGGTAGTAGGACTGGGGTATTTTGCTCCAGCATAAGGATCATGGGGATTTGATTCTCTAGCCTCCCATGCCATTGATCCCCCATGTCGGCACCAACAAAGCATCCTATCCACAAAAGGAAGGTGAGTGCTAACAGCAAACCTTCGCCGTACTCCTAGCTGGCCAGGGCGGCCTCTGCCAATCCTAAAGTGAAAAGTAGAGCAAGAATCACAAAAACCGTGAGAAACGAGGGATGACAGTGCATCCCAGTAAAGAATCAGATCTAGAAAATAAGTACAGTCTGTTGGTCTCGCCAGGCTGTGGATTCCTCAAGCTTCTGCCGTGCGTGGATGAGCCAGCTTCCCGAGTGACTGAAGCAGGGCTGCAGCCTCCCGGAGCCTCTGGAGTTGGAGATGGCTTCTTCCGTATGGTCACCTTGCACAGTGTTGATGGATCAGGAATGCGCTCCCGGTTTCAAGATGCTGACTTCCCTCTGCTGTAGTGAATCCAGGGACCCACCTCGGCCACCTTTACTGCAGTAGGGGTGGACACAATGCCAGTGAATGGACCCTTCCAGAGAGGTGTTAGGGGTTGGACATTCCATTCCTTTAGCCATACAGCATCTCTTGGTTTAAAGGGATGAGCGTCTGTGGTCAGACTCACAGATAATTGCTCCCTAACTCAGTCGTGTAAGGTGGTTAGGGTAGAGCCAAGGGCCTGCGTCTCTTGCGTTAGGGTTAGATTGCCTATCTCATTTCGATCCCCCCTTATGCCCTTGATAATGGGAACTTTATTTCCCTTAAGGGGAGAACCCTGTCTAGTTCTTCAGCCTCCCACCTGCAGCTGCAGTCTGCCTTCCTGAAGCTCCCTTATCTCTCCCTGCCTAATGTTAACCCTTTCCCGATTTATTTCACCCCTGGGTCCCTAACTGCCATTAGGGAACAGGGACAATGACCGTTCGGGCCTCTTCAAGCTGATAAGGGATGGCGTGGGGGTAAGAGCAGTTAGAGTCTACCCAAGGGTGGCTCCAGTGTCCCACGGTACGGTTCTACAGGAAGACTAGCAGGCATGAGGCGGCATAAACGTTGGCAGACACAAAGAGAAAACCACAAAGTGAAGGTTATACTGACCAACAAGATGGCATCTAAATTTAATGTCCCCAGTTCCCAAACCGGTCAAACAATCCAGGAGAGACCCTGGCTTTGTCCAAGAATGTCATCTATCGGTCCTGAGACTCTGGGAGAATTATCAGTTATATTGAAATAACGTATGGCAGGGGACCTCTCGTAACCCGGGTGATGGAGAAGCAGTAAGTGATCAACGGTGGCTCGATTCTCCAAGAGTCCAGCCCTAACTTTAAATTTTTTTACATAAAGCATCTAATGCTTCTGAGGTGTGTGTCGGAGTTCTGCTGAGTATAAGCAGACCGTTGGCTTTATTCCGAGGAGTAAAACTTTCCACGAACCAGGAGTCCTACCAGAGAAAGAATCAAGGCAGCTGTTTACCATTGTTAATTTCAAATTTTTAGGTAAGCCCCTGGGATTTGTTTTATAAAGCAGAACTTTTATTATTTCTTGTGCCTTTTCTGTCTCGCAGGGAAAGGCCTCTACACAATTAGTAAAAGCATTAACCCCTACCAACAAATGTTGAAGTCCCTTTGACCTTGACATATGAGTGAAATCTACTTGCCAGTTTTCTCTGGAGAGCCTCCAGTTCCCTGTCTGGTAGAGCAAGTTTGTGGTTGAGAGGATTATTTCTAAGATTACTTCACAGGCAGACACTACTCGCTGAACTTTCCTCAACAAATTTTTCCCAGGAAACATCTTTTAGGCCCTTTGGTAAGTTTTGTCCCTCCCTAACGAGAGGCCTGACCCAGTGCTTTAATGACCGTTTAGCTCTGTGAGCTCGGTAACAGTAACTGCCCTGCTCTGTTTGTAACCATCCCGAGGGCTCGAGTCAGTGTCCACGAGGCAGACCCCAGCTTATTTCCTTGGGAGGGTAGGGGGGATTGAGTTTCTTTTAATAATAGATATAGCGGGCAAGCTATTTTCCTAAGCCCCTGTGTCTACAGCCTACAACATCCAGAAATTCTCCAGAACTCACACAATTGTTGATCTGTACTGGAGTTAGCAGCACTATAGTCTCTAATTCAGTTATAATGTCCCTTTCTAGCAAGGGAGGCAGGCTCTCTGGTATTATCAGGAAAGAATGAGAAAAAAATTAGTTTTCCCCATATGCTTCCCAGGGGTGGAAAGGAGGACAGAAATCGTGGCTCCAGTATCAAGAAGGAAATGGACTGACTTTTTAGTTACATGAATTTTCCAGAGTTACCCAAAGCTCCAGGCTTCCAACAGACAGTTGGTTCTGGGGAGCCACCCCAAGAGCCAGGCCCACTCTGTCTCTTTCAGGGACACTGGTTATGTGAGTCCTCGCAGATGGAGGCCCCCAAGGGCATTGAGACCTCCAGCGATTGTCTCCACACAAGCGGCATGGCTTGTGTGGCTTTGACTTCTGTTGTCCCTTCTGAGGGCGGCCTCGTTTCCTGTGCCCTGACCGGCCACATAAGCGGTCTCTGGAGCCAGGACCTCAGGAAGTCTGGTCTGACACAGTGCTTTAGGCCACAACTAAGACCTCAGATTTTTGTCAAGCCCTCTTCCTGTTTGTTTGTTTTTTTTATCTTGGTTGTAACATACCCGATCGGCAGCTCATAAGAGCTCCTCCAGGGTCCCTTCCAGGCCAGCAGCCAATTTTTGCATTTCCTCTGAATATCTAGGGCTGATTGAGTGACATATTTGTCCTTTAAAATAATCTCAGCCTTAGGGGTATCAGGGGAGATAGCCATATGTTTAATGAGCGCCTCCCTCAACCTCTCCAGGAAGGCCCTCGGGCTATCATTCTGTGTTTGTAAAATAGTGGCTAATTTAGCATTATTTAAGGGCTTAACCTTAGACCTCCTTAATTTCTCTAAAGCATAAGCTTGGAAGCGGTGGCAATACCATTTCTCAATGGGGTGGTCACAGTCCCAATTAGGATCTTGGGATGGAACGACCTGGGCCCAAGTAGGAAACCGAAAGTGCCCTAATGGACCCTAGCGCCATGATAATTAGTGCGTTGCTTTTTCTTCAGAGTTTATGGATCAAAATCATCCCAATTTTTCAGAATGCATCCCAGAGGAGTAGTGGCCTTGGTTGGGAAATCACCCATCTATAGGAAAAAGTCCCTTATCTCAATTTTCTGTAGTTGGCCAGGAGAAACCTCATCTTCTCGCCCTCGTTTTGGCTGGGTTTCTGACTGGCAGCCCAAAGCTCTGTCAGTCTCACAAGGTGCTGGGCGCAGTCACTCTTTTTTCCAGGCTTGGCCCTACCTCCGAGCTCTGACCTTGTCTTCCCTGATTTCTCCTATTTCTCCATTTTCCACCTGCGGGACTTTGGGGATATCGACTGTGACCAAGCAAGACTTCCCAGGTTGGAGAAGGAGGCGCTGATTTTATTTTGGCCCAACGGTGGAGTACCCAGGTTGTGACAAATTGGCACACACTGGGCTAAGTGTAGCAAAATGGCTTGTATGTATTCCCGTAAAAGCCCTTTTTATATATCGTAGTCATCTATCTCTTATATGACACAGGCATCCTTCCTTTGCTAACCAGAAACTACACAAATATGGAGCATTTGGAGGCTGGCAGTGAGGACGTCACCCCTGTCTCCCCAACCTCAAAGTGAGAGGTCCCGGGCCTAAGAGCCGGCCCCAAACACTTCCTGCTCCGGGGGACCAGGAAGAGAAAGAGAGAAGGGGACCAGGAAGAGAAAGAGAGAAAGGGACCAGGTCCCGCCCCCTCACCAGCCAAGACCAATTAAGGACATGGTCCACACACAAATCCCTGTATGGTAAAGGCCAGCGGCTTGACCGATCGAGAAAAGCTCTGCCAGTATAATCCCTGTAAGGAAGGACCCTGAGCAGGGACCAATTGGTAGAGCACCCATGCCCCCCAAATACAAACCCACCAATGGGCTAGAGAAACCTGTTTCCCGCCTTGGAATTCGCGCCTAACTGGGCTTAAAAGGAGCCTGCGCGCTGCTCTCAGCGTCTCCATTTTCCGGAGTGGCTGACCCCCGCATGCTGGAATCTCAATAAACACTCTTGCCTTTGCATACGTGTCTCGTGGTCTTTGGGGGACGATCCAAGGACCCCAACAAAAGGAGGGACAATTTCAACCAAGGCTTGAGTAAAACAACTCAAAAGGGTGTGCTGTCCACTATCCTGCCTTTTTGGTTAAAACCATATTTTTTCCATCTTTTTTGGGCAGACAAAAGAGAAAAAACAAAACAAAAGCTTTGTTTACTTTTTTTTATATAAAAAGCCTACCAACAATTCAAGAAAACTTTGCCCTTTTTAACAGAGAGGAAAGCAGAAATTTAACCTTCTACCAGTATACTCTTGAAATCCATTTATTTTAACCTTAGTCTGTCCTGACTACTAAAATTTCTTTCTAAAGATTTCCCTTCACAAACCTTCTACAACTTTCCTTTGCTTTCATATTTTGACCTAAGCCCTTTTTCTCCAAACAACCAGTCTCATTTCAGACAAAATTACCTTCTTTTACTTCAACAAAAAATATATTCCCATGCCTTATATCTTTCTTACATATCTCCTACTTTTTTGCATATAGAGTTACTTTCCTTATTTTTATCAGTCTTAATTACATTTAGCAGAATTTTAACTCTTAGAAACCTTAGTCTCCAGTGAAAACTAAGTAGTAAGCAATTGTGAACCATCAGTTACATCAGAATTTTTTTTTAGATGGTAAATTTATCAATTAAGCACAAAGAAGGTTTTCCATAGGAAAATCTTAATAAAGCACAAAACACATTTGTAAGATCGAAATAGTCCTTTTTTGTAATAAGTCAAAAGCACAAACCTACATCTAGTAATTAGTGCTGTAGCCTTTTGTCTCATCAGATGTCCAATGAATTCCATCCCAATTTATCATGCAAGCAAAACTTTAACGTTTTAGGTTACCAAAGACTTTGAAAGCTATCTTAACAATTACCCATGAAAACTATGAGACAGACAAAGTGAACCATTACTTTAAGTCATCCTTCTGCTAAGTGGAATTAGGCAGTCCTTGTCAGCTCAGAGAGTTTCCCCAAAAAAAGGGAGTTTCAGCAGCTGCTTGGGAATGTTCCTTAAAGTCCTCGTTCTGAGGTAGACTAACCAGAGACAGTTGGCTCCAATCATCATAGTCATTGACCCAGGAAACGAATGAGAGACAAGTCCCCACACGCAGTCACACAGTGACTTCAAGCCACCCCACAGTGCCCAGCACCTTAGAGATGTAGTTTAATTCCTTATTCCTTATGGAACTAACTACTAGGGCAACTCTGGGAGGTGATCAGGCTCCCCTTTGGCCTCCCAGGGGCCGGTCCACCAAAAAAAACGGGGGGGTCTTACCAGTCTGCCGGGCAACATCCCTGAGCTGGTTCCTGGGCCTCACATGTTCCGTTGTGTGCACACGGGGTCCTCACCCCAGCCCTCGGGGAGGGACTAGTCTCCTGTGGATCAAGGGGTCCACTGGTGCCAGGTGAGGTTGCTTCCCCCAATGCCCTGAGGTTTGCACCCCGGTGGCAAAGAAGGTGGAAATGCACCATCTCCAAATCCCAGACGAGCCCCCAAGAAATGTAGCAGGATTCTTGCACAGAGAGTCCTGATATCAAGGCTTTTCTTTCCAGGAAGCAACTTTATTCATGCCGGCATGGGCTCATAGTGTTTGCACCAAAAAGCTGCTGCATGGTGTAGCCTTTTATGCATTTTCTATTTCTTTGTCTCCCATAGATGGGTAATGTATAGACATACAGTCTGATTGGATAGTCCTACGTTACAGGTCATGAGGGCTGTCACATACAGACATACTGAGTCGTGAGGGCTGTCATATACACACAGCCAGGTTGCCTTCCCTTATCTGGAGGTCTTTGCTCACCACATTCCTCAGGGAGGGGCCTCCACCACAAGAATACTTTTTTTTAAATGTTTAAGGGGCGCCTGGGTGGCTCTGTCGGTTAAGCCGCTGACTTCAGCTCAGGTCAGATCTCACGGTCTGTGGGTTCCAGCCCCACATCGGGCTCTGTGCTGACAGCTCAGAACCTGGAGCCTGCTTCATATTCTGTGTCTCCCTCTCTCTCTGCCCTTCCCCTGCTCACACTCTGTCTCTATGTCTCTCAGAAATAAACGTTAAAAATTTTTTTTTTAATGTTTAAAAAAAATCAGGTTTGGGGCACCTGGGTGACTCAGTCCGTTAAGTGTCCAACTTCAGCTCAGGTCATGATCTCACAGTTTGTCGGTTTGAGCCCTGCATCGGGCTCTGTGCTGACAGCTCAGAGCCTGGAGCCTGCTTCGGATTCTGTGTCTCCCTTTCTCTCTCTGCCCATCCCCCATTAGCACTCTGTATCTCTCTGTCTCTCAAAAATGAATGAAAACATTAAAAAAAAATTTTTTTAAATCAGGTTCAAATCCTGCAGTGATCTCTTAGCTGCTGCAAACCTTAGCATGTCAGTTAATGTCTCGATGCCCGAGTTTTCTCATGTGAAATACAGAGAGAGTAAATCCTGCCCCACCTCAGATGAAGATCTTTGAAAAATTGTTTCAGGGGCGCCTGGGTGGCTCAGTTGTTTGAGCGGCCGACTTCAGCTCAGGTCATGATCTCATGGTCTGTGAGTTCAAGCCCCGCATCGGGCTCTGTGCTGACAGCTCAGAGCCTGGAGCCTGCTTCAGATTCTGTGTCTCCCTCTCTCCCTGCCCTTCCCCTGCTCATACTCTCTTTGTCTCTCAAAAATAAAGAAACGTTAAAAAAATTTTTTTTAATTGTTTCAAAACTTGGTTAATTTTAAAGCACTCCACAAATAGAAGGAATAGATATTGACGTACAAAAGTGTTAATTGTTGAACAATTCTTATTGTGTCAGGCACTTGCAAATTATTTCATGTGCTCTAAATAACTGTATGCTCTAAACGTTGTTATTATTTTCACTCTAAAGGTGAGAAAATTAAGGCTTAAACACATTCGAGTTAAAACACCTTAACCAAGGCAAGCAACCTGTAGGTGGAAAACTCGGATCTGGAGCCAGGTCTCACTCTAAATCCCACGTTCTCATCCGAGACTCTAGATTGAAGCGCCTCCTCTTTCACCCTGAGCCTGAGGGGCTTGGAAGAGGTAAGATGGTCCCCTCCACCACAGACATTCTGGTGACTGCCCCGCCGGCCCTGGGCTTCCCGGTGCCCGCTTCCTTCCTGCCTTGGAAGAGCTGCTGTTTGTTTCCAGGGTGCGTGCGGGCTGGGAAGTCCTGGTTGATGGAGGAGGGGCCGAGGCTGGCTTTGTTCCCCCCACCACCCAACCGCCCTTCCACCTGGAGTTGCACGCGGTTGTTCCCCTACATGCTCTCCTCCAGCTCCCCTCGCGAAGCTCAGAGCTCTGCCACCAGGTGGCTCAAGTCACCGCTCAAAGAGACCTGGTGACAAGCACACCAGGTAGAAGGTAAAAGAAGAGAGAGGAGTCTGGTGGCAGATGCAAGCCTTTGTCGGAACAGTCCTTTGGGACAGTCCTTTCTGCTAAAGCCCCCACCGGGTCTCAGGCAGCACTCCTAGGACAGAGCTGCTACTCTTCCTGGGTGGGGCCTGGCACACACCGGGAGACGACACACTCCAGTCCGGGATTTCCCTGAGGCTCGGTGACCCACGTGCACTTGCGGAGGAGAGTCGGGTAGGGCGCCAGGCCTTTGGTGGCAGGCAGGGTGGGAGGCCGGCATGGACCAGGGTCACAACTCATTGACTTCTTCAACTGCTCCGTGCTTTGTTTAACGCGCGCTCATCACAGAGTGTGATTCTGGGGATGTACTGGGGATGAAGAGATCTAAGAAATATTCTCGAAGATCACGATCTCTTACCTGAAAACTTTGAAGCCAAATTTATTTCCAAAGATAGAAAATCGTTTTGGTTTTGAGCAAGGCGACAGGATTCACGCCATACGTGGCAATAGCACACGCGCCCAGCTATATCTGAGCCACACGCCTTAGTCAAACACAATCATATTTCTGCGATGAGCTAGGTGAAAATTCGAAGTGGGATAAATGAAGGCCATGAATACCCTTTGGTCATTCAGTCACATTTTGTCGCCAAATGAGTATATGGGAAATATTTCAGTTCAGACCTCTTACTAAATTGTAAAATTAAGGATATGGGGTTATGGCGCTATAGTCAGAAGTAGCTTTGAAATAAATCCTAGAAGACCCATAAAAAGGGACAAAGGCACGAAAGGGAAGGTAGGACAGGATGAAGTGGTTTGCAGATACTAAGTTCCATGAAGCTCCTTCCTGTCTTTCTTTCCCTAAATCCAAATTCCCACAAAGTTTTGCCTGTTTTATTTTAAATGTTTTTCCTCTATCCATTCTGCTTTTTCTTCCCAATAGCACCTTAGATCAGACTCTCATCACTAATGCCCGGAGCATCGCTGTGCCCATGCAGTAGGTCTCCCTGGTCCTACTGTCTCTGGACTCCAGGCAACCCACCATCTCACCATCGGAGAGTTCCGTTCCCGTCAAGCGCCTGTTTTGCTTGGAAGAAACATACTCGTTTTCCACTGTCCTCTTTGTGGAATATAAACCTTCATCCCACCTTACAGGCCTTTTCCTTTCCACTGAGCTGACTTCTCACGCCCCTGACACCAAGCTCCCCTCCAAGCCGGCTGTCCCCAGCACTCCCCACCGACCTGATGCCCCCGTGACTTTTCAGCTTGCTGCACCCTCTACGTTTCATCAAGTTCTGGTTCACCTTCTCATCAGCAAATCAGGAAATTCGATCGGGTTGTATGAAAATTCAAATTTGGCTGAATATTGAAAATTCTTCAACGAGACTGCTTAAGGAATTTTTAAGCACATAATCAAGAAAACTTAGAATCGAAAGGCTTACGGAGTCGACATCTCACCCAAAGCAAGAACTGCTTCTATCGGATCCTTGACAAATCATCCCTTTCTGTTTCAAGAAGGCTTGGACGGGAAGCTTGCTCCTTCACAAACCAGCCGTTCCTCACTAGAAGGCTCTAGTGATAAGAAAAGCATTAAGTATGAAGGTCCACATCCCACTCTCCTTCTGTCTTTGACCCTTGTCCGGACCTCTGAAGGGACACAAAACACATCGGCTCTCCTTTACCTGCCAGCTCTATAAATAAAATTCTTGGCTCCTCGTAATCTTTTCCGGGCCTAAATTTTTTTAGTTCCCTCAACCATTTTAGATGTCTGGCCCCTCAGCAATGTGGGCCTGTCTTCATTATGGTGTCTAGGTTGTCAATGTCTCTTTAATAAGATGTTGCCCCACGATCTAACAATATCTCCAATGGTCTCGCCATATGGATACTATACTTAAACTACTTCCGTCTCAGGTTGAGTTGGCTCCTCCAGCAGCCCTGGCCTACAGGCTGTTTGTGTAGATGTGTTTCTCCCTAACTCCCCCATCCCCGAGCCCAAGAATAGCTACAGAGCCAGGCCTCCTGTCCAGTACTTCTACCGCAGATATTTTTAATCAAGCTCAGGATTTTTCTTGAATCTTTGCTAAATTTCATCATGTTGGCACCAGCCCTGTGTTCCAGCCTGCTTGGATTTGCTAACTTTCTTATTGAGAATACCCTGTCTCATTTGTAGAAGATTCTCAAAGACTAGATTATTTCAGCAGGTGGCAAAAGTCCTCGATAAAAGTTTAAAATTTAATTTCAGGATTGAAATCCAAGTCCCATTTGCGGTATTTCTGCAAACGGTTTTGTTGTTGCTGTTGTTGTTGTTGTTGGGTTTTTGGGGATTTTTTGGTTTTTTGGGGGGGGGTTTGTTTTTTTTTTTTTGTTTTTTCAGATTGTTTAGCTTTCTCACTGGGAATGGGTCAGGGTAGAAGCACACGATCTACTATCCTGACTGCATGGGAGGTCAGCTCAGGATGTATTATTCACAATATTTGAGAGCTTTTCACATGATTATCAAGACCGTTCCTTGTATTAAAAAACATCACTGTATAGTCTGGACTTGAACTTTTCTCTGGCCATCTAGGTGGGTGGAGTTAAACTCCTGTGGTCTATTTTCAAGGATATCTGGGCTGGATCTTGCTCATGTCACCAACCGCTGGGCTTTGTGAACGCCAAGCCTAACTGGGCTTTTTTTTCTGAGACAGAACTCTGTAGCTTGTCAGACCTCCACGACTCCCAAGGCAAAGACCTCACAGCAAACCTAAGGGCAGAAAGCTCGTGGGATGGAGGAAGAAGGGGAACACATACCTTCCAGCCCCTTCTGTAATTTCCGTCAAGTGCCTGGTCGACCCGTAGCTCTGACTGGAGGGACTGGAAGAGCTGCTGTCTCTCTCCACACTGTTGCTGCAGGGGGGGCCAGCGAGTGCTGCAGCTGCCAGGGGAGAAGGCAAGGGCCCGCTAAGCAGCCCCCCCAAGGCAACCGGTGCCCGAGTCCTGCTCCGGCCAGTCCAGGAATCCCCGAAGAATGAACGGTGTTGGCGAAAGGAATGGGAGAGCCACGAGATGTAGTCTGATCACCAAGCAGGCATCTCTGGCAATTCTGGCATCTCCGCTCTGCTGGTCTCAGTGTCTTTATTTAAAAGTAATGAATGACATTACAGCAATGAGTGACATCCCATCAGTAAGCATAATTTTAATAATGTGTTTTTAACAGCAAAGTGGCGATTTCCTCAATCTTGCAAGTTGTTTTCAGGTTAATTCGCATATAAATTTAAGGCAGGGGGAGAGAACAGGGTGTTACCTAGGCCTGTGTTAATTATCTACAAACAGGAGAAAATAGAGTGTAACCTTGAGGCCTATGCTAATTATCTATAAACAGGCCAGCAGTCACTCTGCCTATTCTTCCAACTGCAATGGGGGAGGTGCCACCCATCTGGCAAGGACAGAATTCCCTATGCTTGTCCTTTGCTTATGCATGAGTACATTTAAAAGTCTCCTTCAGATGTTAGCCATCAACGCATTACATTCCAGGTCCCTTTTTTTATGTGAATGCCATAAAACAAAAGAGCATTACATCCTTTGAGGCCAACGAGGGCAATTCCAGAAACCCAAGCCTGAAAGGTTATTTAGAAGGAGGTAAGACGGGGTGCCAGTTGGCTGGCAGGAGGCAGAAGGCGACTGCCTTCTCATACAAGGAAGCGGCTCAGCCTGCGTATCCAAGATGGCTCCCAACAAACCAGCTGTCAGCCAGTCTTTGCATTACACAGTTTTAGCCCTAGACGTCAACCCAGGGATCACGGAGACCAGCACTTTTATTTTAGCAACGTGGAAACAGAGGCTCGGGGAGGTGAAGAAACTTTGCTCGAAGTCATGCCATTAGCCACTTTAGCTAGGAGCAGACACGGCAGCCCCGTATCCTTACCGCTCCTACAGAGCTCTTCCCATGTTGACAAGAAGTTCTAGGGTTTGTGCTGGGGACGAGCGTCATGGCTGGTGCAGATAACCCCTACCTTACGGTGAGGCTAATGTCCTTAATCTCACTGGAAGCAGCAGTATGTCCCTTCTCCACTACGTGATAGGCTGAAGCCTTCCATAACAAGGTTTTTTGCTCTATCTTTGGAGTAAAAAGAGTATTCCCAGAGAAATCCCTCCTTCCGCTCAAGGTCACTCCCAAATCAGGAACAGCAGGGGGACAACAGGTTTCAAAAAGGGGCCAGTAGCTCTCTTGCCAATAGCCCTTCTACTAAATCTGAAAATGGGGCCACTTTCCTATCAATGGGCTCCCTCTTCCCTGGAGTCTCTCTCCTGGAAGGATAGTTGTTCCTCCCAAAATGCAAGACCTGCTGCTACTTCTCCTTCGAGTCTTTCAAAAGCTGCCGCCATTCCCCCTTCCAGTGGCCCAGCACCAGCTCCGGCTCTGGACGCTGGGATGGGGATGGAGAGGACAGCAGAGTCTCTCGCAGGTGTCTGTCTCTTGGGAGCACTCCGGTGAGCAGAACACAGGAGTATGTAGAGTGTGGGGCCAAAGGTCAGCAGGAGGAGGAGCCCAAGCACATCCGTGCGGACACACGGGGAGCCACAGCAACAGGAAGACAGGAAGTCAGCTCACCACCTCCGCACACCCTGGAGAGCGGGCAGCCTCCATCTTTGCGCTTTCTTTGATCTCATTTCCTACGGCCTACTTGGCTTTTAGGGAAAATGCTCTGGTTTTTAACGTTCGCTCTTTTTGAAGTTCTCACACACCCTCCGTGTGACAATCCTCTCTTGAACCTTGCCAAAGATCAACATCAAGATTTCTTGTCTATGGCTTCTAGACTATATCATTATCATCAGTTTGAAAATGAGGGCGGTTGTTCTTTTTCTGGGCTTGTGGCCTCTCTCTGCTCTTCATGATTTCCCAAAGGTTACGGACAGGGACTCCGAGAACCAGGCCGCGGTGCCGTCCGTCCTCTGGGGGAGTCTGCAGGTCTGGCGGAGTGTCCTCACGGAAACCGTACGACCCTCTCCCCTGTGAGGTCTGCTTAGGCTGTCCAGGCACGCAGTGGTGCTTTAGCCGTTGTGCTTTCTCTCTGATCTGTTGACTCTGGGCACAGAACTTTGGTTTCCTCCCCAAGCAGTGACCCTTCTTCACATCTTCCTGCTCTGAGGTGGCTAATATAGAAATATCACCTGCTGTCTTTTCCCTATTCCGCAAGCCTTTTTTCATTCTGGGATTAACCCTTTTGCCAACTGTTCTTAGTCTTTTATGACTATTCTATAAATATTTGTCAGTAAAAATGATTTGTTATTCCTAAAAATTGATTTGATCAAGTCCATTAACTCTAAGGTCAGCTGCCCCCGGGGCCGCACACCCATCCGTGGGTGCCCATTGAATCAGAAAATAATTCAGTGCTTCAGACCCAGAGCTCTGAGGATTATTGACCAGAGAGGAGCCCTGGGAACTTGGGTGAGGGGAGGGATTGAGGAGATACGGGGATGACAGATCGGTACCAGGAGGGACACACAGAGCTGCTGTAAAGCCTGGAGAGGTAGAACCCACACCTGGCTGGTATCTAATTTGATAACTAATAACTTCTGACTATCTGAATATCTGTGGGTTGCTCAGAGGTGGTGGATTTTCTAGAATGGTTTGTCTCTGAAGCCCATGGTTGGGACCTCTCAGGAAGCAGCCCTTTCTAGACTGAGAATAGCCAGGGGACTTTGGGTTGAATCTCTTTAGCTCTGTCATCTGCACCTTCTTCTCTTTGCTTCTGTTAGTGATTGGTGTGGGCAGGGAGGAAAGGGAGCTGGGGATGAGCACGATTTGCGGCTTTTACCACCTACCTCTGGGAACGCGACTCAGCTGAACCTGAAGGGTCTGGTTTTCTTCCCTGAGGACTGTGTTCTCATTGTGAAGCTGAGGTGTGGACTCCAGGCCCAGACCGTAGAAGTTAGAGGCGGATCCTGGCCCGGGAAGTGCAGGCAGAGAAGCTACACATTTGGGTAACGGACGCTTCCAGAAGCTGCCCATTCTGTGTCTCCAGAGATACTGTCCCAACCCAGAAGAAATGCCTGGGGACTCAAGGCCTGGGCACAAAGCCTGACGGACCAAATGCCTGGTTTCTGTGTGCCTCCGCATAGAGGGTTCTGGGCGTGCACCACCACAAGACCTACCTGCAGTTGTCCAGGAGGCTCTTTCCCCTGCTGGGCTGGGCACAGGACAGCAGCCTGGGGGAGAGCGTGGGGAGAAAGCCCACCTCATTGAGTGGCTGAGGGAGGTTCAACCGACTGAGCCACCCAGCTGCCCCTCGAATCACTTTTAATAATGAAGGAAGGATGACATGAGACACTGCGCTGACCTAGGGGTCTGAAGGCTGGTGAGAGAGGAGGAAAACACAGCCCCAAGGAAAGAAAAAAGATGCAGAAAGACAAGTGGGAGGGGCTCTAATGACAGGGGACACCTCCCATACCATTGTGCTGAGGGCGTGGTCTCTCTCTGAAAATGACAACCGTCTTAACTGCTGGAACTGAGCTGGGTCCAGCACTCACTCACCTGTGTAGTCACCGCTCTCCACTCGGCGTGACGCCTCCTGGCCCTGACCAGGACAGCTAGAAGTGAGAAGGCCTCATGCAGGAGATGTATTCGCAGGGTGGGGACCTGTGTAGAAACAGCCTCCCTTTCAGCAACAACTCCTGACTGATGGAAGAATCTCCTATGGCTGTGCCTGGCATTCCGGAAGGTTCTAAGAGTGGGCTGTGAGGAAGAAGGATCCAGGGAGAGAGAAGGACATGAATGTGAGAGCACAGTGTGGGTCCCTGACTTTCCTATGCCCCTACACAGGCTGTGCAGGTGGTTTAGGACCTACCCGAGCCCCGTGGGCCCGGAGGACCCCTGCTGCGCACGCGCCCGCCAAGCAGGTCGGAACAGCCAGGGACCTGGAACACAGCAAGTGTCTAGGGAGGCAAGGTCATGAGAACTGGCCGTTGGAGCTTCAAGGCACAGGTCTGTCTCTAGGCTCTACCCTACACAAATACCAAATTCCCTCTGAGATCAGAACGGGAAAAATCTGCAGTGCCTTGCCAGCCTGGGGCCTCGCGTGGTGGTCGGGGTACCCTCTAAGAGATATCTGGGAGCCTGATTCCCCGATAGAAGCGAAACACCCTGTAAGGCAGCCAGTCTGCGTGTGGACGGACCGAAGCCAGTTCAAGGCTGCCACCTCAGACACGAGTTCATCCGTGGACGTCATTCACCGAAGAGGCCACGCAGGCCGTTTGGGACCAGCCCCGGCTCCACTGCCGCAGAAGGTTCTGAAGCACTTGGGGACTTAGAGTCCATTTTCCACACGCACGAGCCGCGCAGGTCGGGATAGCCCAAAAAAGTGGAATCGGACAAGGGCCGCGGGAGGCTGGTTCACTGGAATGAGTTGCTGGGGGTGCAAGACTTCATTTCAGGCCTTATCCACGCTAAGGTGCAGAGTCCCCTCAAATGCGGATTGGAGGAAACCGCACTGCCCTGCTGGCATCAGGCCCGGCAGACTGGCCCACGTGTCCTCCAGCAAGAGACACCTGAAAGCATCTGCCCTTGGCCTCTGCAAAGGCATCTGCCTACCTCCGAGCCCGAATCTACACTAATGCACGTATTCCTTTTGAAAGCAGAGCTGGAGGAAACTAGACTGCTCGCCAAGTCGGGGCCCAGCAGCCTGGCTGGAAGAGCCTCCAGTAAGAGACCCCCGTGAGCCTGGATGGCTGGAGACGCCGGAGACCGCTTCGGGCGGCTCCTCCCCTCGGGGACCGAGTGTCCACAGTCGAAAGCCGCCACCTCAGAGATTTTCAGGGATGGACTCCCTTCACACAAAAGGCTATACATGTGGTTGGGGACAGGCCCACGTTCCAAAGGCCCCAACTGCCCAAGGCCTGCCGACGGGTGCAGACTGTGTAGTCCCTTCTCGCTCAGGTCACCTCAACCAGGGACCCGTGTAGGGTAAGTGTTGGGAGAAACCTGGTAACTAGAGGTAACTAGAGCCTGGTAACCACGCCCTGAGCTACACGAATGTACATATTCTTCAAGAAGGCACAGCTAGAGGGAACTGGACCGCTTTGCAAGGGTGGCACGGCCCCAGATGGTGGGGAGAGCCTCCAAGAGGAGACTCCTGGGAGCCTCGGTTGCTGGGGGACCCTGGGGCCCCATCGGGCAGCCAATCCAAACGTGGTTTCACTGTCGCCTATATAAAATTGCCACCTCGGAAAGATTTCCTGATGTGGGCGCTTTCTACCCAGAAGCCATTCAAGTGGATGGTCTTCCCTCAGCTCCGCGGGCTTGGAATGCCCCCTGCTGCCCAAGTCAGGCTGGCCAGGTACAGACTGTGCATGTGCAGGTCAAGAAAGCCAAGGACCAGGAACAGGGCCCCTGGAGGGAAAGGCTAGGTCACTGGAACAGGCTATTCGGGGTACCTGGCAACTGCCTAATTCCAGGCATTATACTGCAAAATGCACACACTCTCCTTACGGCAGGATGGGAGGCCAGGGCGCTGCCTGCCAGTGTCCTCCTGCCCAGCTGACCGGCCTGGGTACACCCCTACTGGGATGGACACAAGGGAGCCCTGACTGCTGGAGAAACTCGGCACCTCGTAGACAGCCAGGCCCAGTGCAGACCAGCTGGAAACAGTTTAAACTTGCTGCCCAAGACAGACTGCAGGGCACAGGGTTCCTCCGCCTAGGAGGCTGTCGCGGTGGCTCGAGACCCGCCTGCACGTTCGGAGTGCTGGAGGCGCCCTAGCATCCCCAGGAGGCTGGCGAGGCGCACCCGCAGACACACAAGTCAGGGTGGCCGGTGACCCGAGGTTGGACAAGTGTCTGGAGGGGCCCCAGGGAAGAAGTGGGCATCAGGGGCGCGAGGCCTCTGCCCAATTCCAAGCCCTGCCCTGGACAAGTGCACCGACTCCCCCGAACGTAAATCTGAAGGAGTCTGAACCACCTTGCCAGGATGGGGCCCGGACAGGCTGCCCTGGAAATCTTCACTAAGAGACGGGGGGGGGGGGGGGGGGGGGGGGGGGGGGGGGGGGGGGGGGGGGGGGGGGGGGGGGGGGGGGGGGGGGGGGGGGGGGGGTGGCCCTGCTTCCCGGGGAGCCCGGGCGGCACACTGTTCAGCAGCCGATCCAAATGGGGACCCACAGTCCCCGGTTTCGAATGGTATGTTCAGGATATGGGCTCTCCACTCGCTGAGACCATTCGGTGGTTAGGGACCTGCCAGAGTCCCGCAGGCCTGGAGTGCCCGCTGTGACCCAAGGCCTGTGAACAGTAGGGACTGCACATGTGTGGGCGGCCGGGGTCCTAGAACAGGACAACGAGGGGCAAGGCATCTTCACAGAACTGAGCTTTCGGGAGAACCTGGCATCTGCCTAGTTCCAAGCCTTTCCCCGCCCCCAGGAGGCTGTGCACGTGGTTCTGGAACAGCAGGAGTTCCGGAGGCGCCGAGGTCCCGGGTTGCCCTCTGAGGGAGGACGGAGGGCACGAGCTGCAGGGGTCAGGGCAGCAGGGAGCCGGCAGAGGCAGAGGGCAGCTGCAGGGAGAGGCTGGCTCCCCGGAGCGGGCTCCCAGAATCCCCGTGCCTGATCCCAAGTCCGGACGCAGACAAATGTGCAGACTCCCCTGATGATAATTCTGGAGCCGTGTGGGCCGCCTTGGCAGGACAGGGCCTGGTGGGCCACGGGAGCTCCCCCAACAAGAGACTCCTAGGAACCTGGAGGGCAGAAAGCCTGGGACCCCGGGGCACCTGGGCGGCTCAGCCTGTTAAGCATCCGACTTCGGCTCAGGTCATGATCTCACAGTTCATGGTTTGAGCCCCGCGTCCGGCTCTGTGCTGACAGCCGGTGGCCTGGAGCCTGCTTGGGATTCTGCGTCTCCCTCTCTCCCTGCCCCTCCCCTGCTCACACTGTCCCTCTCGCAAAAATAAACAAACATTAAAAACAGGAAAGCAAGCCTGGGACCCCATCAGGCCGTCAGTCCCAAAGAGTATTGACTGTCGCCTGTTCTAAGCCACCACTTCAGAAAGATTTTTTGGAGATGGGCTCCCTCAGACCCAGAAGATATGCAAAAGGTTCTGGATCAATCCTAGCCCCTGGGGGGGGGGGGGGTGGGGACCCCGCTGCTCTGGCTAGGCTGAGGGGTGTATCTTCTACATGCACAAGCTGCCCGGCACGGGAAAATCAGGGACCTGGTAGAGGACAAGTGTCTGGAAAGGCCTGGTCACAGGAGAAGCAGCAGGCTGTGGTGGCTACAAGGCATCTACCTAATTCCTATTTCAAGCTACACAAGGGTGCATATGACCTCAGAGGGCATGAAGGAAGGAATATAAGCGTCCGTGTGGCTCAGGGCTTGGAATTAGCTCCCGGATACCCCCGCCAGCCGCCCTCCCCCCATCTGCCCTCCCCCCACCCTCTCCCATTCCCCCTCCCTCCCATCCCCCTAACGGCCCGCCCTGCTCCACGTGGGCCTCTTCCCAGACTCCAGCCACAGGCTCCCCGCGAGGCTGGCACATGCGCAGT
>PITB01021619.1:0-28652 GCA_004024585.1 Paradoxurus hermaphroditus | reverse complement strand
CAGCTCCTCCAGGAGGAAGCTTAGAAATGAGACTTTTTCTTTCCTTTTTAAATAAACTTAAAAAAAAAAAAGAGTCGGACACTTAACTGACTGAACCACCTAGGCCCCCGTGATGACAGTTTTTCAGACTTCCTTTGGGAAGGGGAGGAACCCACCAAATGAGATCATCCATGGGAGCACAGGCTGACCACAAAGATGAGATCCGAGCTGTTCTGAACTGTAGTTCCAAAATCTGTCCTCCACCCAACCCACATGCAGCAAAGGCAGGCAAATCCAAGCACACAAAACAGTATTCTAGTCAAGGCTTCTCTTCCTTGTGCCCAAATGTCTGCTGCCTAATGAGCTATAAGGTACAGGCCTGTTGTTTTGGGTGGAGTTATTTAGGAAAAGAAAAGAGGGGAGGTATAAAGGTCGACCTCTAAACAGAAATGCATAAAGATGTGAAGCAAGGCCTCTAAAAAGATTTCTAAAAATTTTTTAATGTTTATTTTGAGACAGAGAGGCAGACATAGAATCGGAAGCAGGCTCCAAGCTGTCAGCACTGAACCTGATGTGGGACTCGAATCCACAAACTGTGAGATCATGACCTGAGCTAAAGTCAGATGCTTACCTAACTCAGCCACCCAGGAGCCCCTAAAAACTCCTAAATGAACAGAAGACGTGAAATATCTTTCCCTATATAGGTGGAGCACTTCTGGACATCTGCAGTACAGAAAATCCATGCCAGGTGTGAAAGGGCAGAAGACTGGCAGTAAGGTAGGAAAGTATTTCTTTAAGAAGTTAATTTAAATACACTTTGGAGTGTAAGGTGTATTTAAATCTAAAGCTACCAGATTTTGTGTGTCAGTGAACATGTACTTGCAAAAAACCCACCTGGCCACCGTGCATAACTAGACTGAAAGACAGGACTATCCACTGAGTCCTACAAACAGCGTCCTACGGCTGTATGACACCACCATTATGGACCCATGAAAACCGTCCTTTATCATGGGCAGCAGGCAGAATGACAGCCCCTTGTAGATGTCCCTGTCCTAATCCCCAAAATGTTACATTACATGGCAAAAGGCATGACTGTTGCTAATCAGCTGACCTTCAGAAGGGGAGATAATCCTGGATTAACCAGGGGATCCCCGAGTCCTCAAGAGAAGAGGAGGTCCTGGTTCAAGATAGCAATGAAGGAAGCTTCTGAACTCACCTGCTGAGGACACAGTGAATCTGCAGCTATCTATGAAACAATATCCTTGGGGAGGGGGGATAACCCAAAACTAGCTAAGTGACTTCACATTAGCCAAATGAGGAAAAAACATCAAGCTGATAGGAGAGGCTGAGACACATTCTCACCCTAAACCCCACCCCTGGGGTGGTGACCCAACATGGGGAGGTTAACTCAAAACCTGGAGATGCTCCCGGAGGAGTGAAGGGTTTGAGTCCCACATCGGGCACCCCAACTTTTAAGACGTGCAGCTGAGAGAGGGGAGTCCCTAAAACATCTAACTTTGAAAACCAATGGGTCTCACATCCAAGAACCCCACAAGGCTCTAGTAGGCTGAAAAATGGGGTGTCTTGCCCCAGGACCAAGTACAGAGGCAATAATTGAGAGGCACCCAGACTCTAAGTGAAAAAGGCTTTTTTGTTTTATTAAAACCTCACCCTGAGGGGTGGGCACCTATAAAGGCCTGCTGGCTGGGGTGCTCTCTAGGGACGGACACGTCACGCACTTACCCGCTACCTCACGCCAGTTTATCTCCTGGAAAGGAGCTTGGACCTTCCTCTCGTGCCCCAACTTTTGGCAGCTACCACCCCCTCAGGGCACAGCACAAGGCAAGAGTCTAAGAACCCCAGTCTCTTAGTTAAAGAGACCTATTACCTTAGTTTCGCAGATGCGGCCGGGGCAAGCTTCTCATCAAACACACATCTATCTAAAGACAGGCAGGAATCCATTCACGACACCTTGCAGACCAGGCATGATCTTTGAGCTCTTCCTCTGCCACACTCCAGAGAGAGCCAGGGAGATCCCAGAGGGCTGTTTCCACACACATGAAGCATCCACTTTTTATGTCATGCTCTGGTGGCCAGCAGGCATGTGACCCAGCAGCACTACAGATGTTGGCATACCTTTAAACTGTGATGCTTACAGAGAGACCACAACTGGTCCTTGGCAACGACCTTAACCAATGGGAGTCACTGAAAATAAAGTAGGCTGCTTACAGTATCACAAAGGTGTGAGAGACCACCAAGACATAGATCAGGGTTGAGTAAGTTTGATCCTCAAGACTGAGAGAAGCTGTGGTTTCACCAATGCATCAAAACCAACATAGACTCCAGGAAAATGAAAGACGAAGGTAAAATTTTAGGTATATCAGTTACCTCTAAAGACTTTTTCTGATTAGGAGTTGAAAATCATGGCTATAAAAGTGCTCACCGTACTGGGTAGGAAAATGGATGAACGCAGAGAGGCCTTCCTTCCACAAGGAGACAGAAAATAGAAAAAGTCACAGAGCGGGGCCGCCTGGGAGGCTCAGTCAGTTCATCTCAGCTGAGGTCATGATCTCATGCCCCAACTGTGGGCTCCATGCTGGGCATGGAGCCTACTTAATATTCTCTCTCCCTCTGCCCCTCCCCCACTCATGCTCACTCTCTCTAAATAATCAAACATTTTAAAAAAGTCACAGAGCTGAAGAATGCAGTAACTGAACTGAAAACTTCATGATGAAGAGTTCCACAGAAGAGGGAATAAAACAAAACTGGACCAGCTGGACAAGTACAAGGGTAACCCCAGAGAACAATCAGATTGGTTAGCCGAAGCTTTCTATGCCAGAAGGGAGTAACAGATACATGCAAAGTGCTCAAAGAAAAAAAAAAAAAAAAAAACGCCAGCCTAGAACACTCTACTGGGCAAGTTTATCATTCAGAATTGAAGAGAGAAAAATGTTTTCCAGACAAGTTAAAGTTCATCGACCTCCAATAGGCCTTACACGAAGTGTTAAAGGGACTTTTCAAGCTAAAAACAAAAAGTGCAAGTTAGTAACAAATCCTATGAAAAAATAAATCTCACTGGTAAAGGTAAATATATAGTAGTGACTGGATCACCTGTAAAGTCAGTATGAAGGTTACAGACAAAAGTAACTGTAACTACAATAATTAGTTGAGATATGTAAGTATGTACACAAGATAAAGAGATGTAAAATGTGACTTTAAAAACATAAAATGTGGGGGGGGGTGGGGACAGTAAAAATGTAGAGCTTTAGAGTATGTCGAAACTTATCAACTTAAAATAGAGTGAATAAATACACGTTGTTATATGTATGTAAGCCTCCTGGTAACACAAAGCTAAAACCTCCAGTAAATATACAAAGAATAAAGAGGGCTGAGGATACCACTAAACCATGTCATCAAACCACAGAGGAAGGAGCAAAAAGAAGAAAGGAACCATAAGAATTCCAGAAAGCAGTGAACACCCAGCTATTAGTAATGGCTTTAAACACAAACGGGCTAAATATGCCTTCCAAAATAGGTTGAATGAGTAGAGAAAAAGCAAGATCTGTCTATCAGAGACTTACTTCAGATCTAAAGATGCACAGACTGAAAGGGAAGTGATGGAAAAAAATATTTTCCACACCAATCTAAACCTGGAACAGCAATAGTTGTTTATATCAGACGAAACAGACTTTAAAACAAAGACTGTATTAAGAGAAAAAGGAAGGCTTTACATCATGATAAAAAAACGCCAATCCAATAAGGAGATAAAATATTCATAAATATTTATGTACCCAACATAGGAACACCTAAATACATGAAGCGAATATTAAAGGATATGAAGGAAGAAAATGTCAGCGATACGATGAAAGTAGAGGAGTTCATTATCTCACTGAAATCAGTTGACGGCTTTACACGGCACATGAGATCAGATGAAGTTGGTACACGTATAAAGAACATACAACCAAACAGTGCAGAAGATACCTCCTTCTCAGGGGCACGCACAGCATTATCCAGCACTGATAACATATTGGGCCACAGAATAATTCTCAATACATCTAAGAAGAAAGGAACAGTGTAAAGCAGCTTTTTGTTTTTACTACAACAGTATAAAACTAGAAATAACTCACAAGAAGGAAACTGGGAAAATCTAACACGTGGATACCACACAACATTCTACTTAACAACTAGTAGGTCAACAAAGCAGTCAAAAAGGAAATGACAAAGTCTCTTGCACAAATGAAAACGGAAACACAGTAGTCCTAAGTCTGTGTATGCAACAAAAGCAGGGAAGTTGACAGCAATACAAGCCTATCTCAAGAAACAAAAATTCCAAAGAAACTATTAATTTTACATACGTAAGAACTAGAAAAAGAAAGCCCAAAGTTAATGGAAGAAAGGAAAGAATACGAATCAGAGAGGAAATGAAATTGAGACTAAAAAACCATAGAAAACATCAATGAACTAGAAGTTTGAAATAATCAAAATTAATAAACCCATAGCCAAGACTCATTGAGAGAAAACGAGGGCTTAAATAAAATCAGAAAGACAACACATTGTAAGTGACTACCATGAATGATTACATGCCAACAAATTGGAAAACAGAAAAAATGTATCAATTTCTAGAAGTTACCTTCTAAGAAGCCTCAGTTATGAAGAAATAAAAAATATGAATAGAGCAAATACAATAATAAAATTGAATCAGTAATATAAAAAGCCATAAAACAAAATCCAGAACCAGAAAGCTTCACAGGTGAATTCTACCACTTAACAGTTATAACCTATCCTTTCTCAACTTAGTCTAAGAGTTGAGGAAGGAATGCTTTCAAACTCATTTTGCAAAGCCAGCATTACCCTGATACTAAAAGGTCAATATACATGAAGGACACAGATGCAAAAATTCTCAGCTTAATATTAGCAAACTGAATTCAACAACGCATGAAAAGATCACATGCCACAATCAGGTGGGATTTACTTTAGGGATGCAGACGGTTCAAATCCACAAAACAATGTAATATGTCCTATTAACAAAATGAAAGCTAAAAACCCTATCTCAATAAGATGCCAAAAACACATCTGAGAAAATTCAACAGCCATTTATGATAAAGATTCTTAGCAAAGTAGCTATAGAGGGAACATACCTCAACATTAAAGAGACCATATACACAAAACCCACAGCTAACAACCTACTCAATGCTGAAAAACTGAGAGCTCTTCCCCTAAGAGCAGGAAGAAGACAAGGATGCCTACTCTGGCCACTTTTATTCAACACAGCAGTTCAAGTCCTGGCCAGAGCAGATATTGAAGAAAAAGAAATAAAAGGTCTCCAAGTTGGAAAGGAAAAATTAACACTGTCACTATTTTTACAGAGGACAAAATACTATACATAGAAAAGCCTAAACACTCCACCAAAACACTATTAGAATGTGTGGAATTTAAGAATCAAAATGGATGAACATGTGGGAAAGGAAAAGAGAGAGGGAAGCAAACCACAATATAGAGAACAAACGGAGGGTTGATGGAGGAATGTGGGTGGGGGGTGGGTATTAAGAAGGGCACTTGTTATGATGAACACTGTGTTATATGTGAGTGACAAATCACTAAATTCTACTCCTGAAGCCAGTATTACACTCTATGTGAACTAGAATTTAAATAAAATTTTGAAAAAAAAAAAACAAAACGCAAAACAAAGCACTAGTAGAACAAATAAATGAATCTGGCAAGGTAGTAGGATACAAAACTAACACACAGAAATCATTTGTGTTTCTATATACTAATAATGAGCTAGCAGAGAAATTTAGGAAACAATGCCACGTACAATTGCATCAAAAAAAGGAAACACCTAGGGGTGAATTTAACCGAAGAGATTAAAGACCTGTACTCTGAAAACTCTAAGACACTGGTGCAAGAAACTAAAGATGACACAAATAATGGAAAGATAGATCATGCTCAGTCGGTTAAGTGTCCGGCTTTGGCTCAGGTCATGATCTCACGGTTTGTGGGTTCAAGCTCCTCGTCAGGCTCTGCGATGACAGCTCAGGCCCTGGAGCCTCTTTGGATTCTGTGTCTCCCTCTCTCTCTGCTCCTCCCCCGTCTCAAAAATAATGGACATAAGAAGAGACTGAAATATCAAAACATCTTCTCTAGCCACAATGGTATGAAAATAGAAATACATGATAATTACAAAACTGGAAATTCACATGTGGAGATTAAACAATGTTACTGAACAACCAATGGGTCAAATAAATCAAAGCAGAAATTAAAAAAATAACTTGAGACGAATGAAAATAAAAACACATGCCACAACTTATGCAGCAAAAGCAGTTCTAAGAGGAAGTTCGTGACAATAAATGGAGCATCAAGAAAGGAGAAAAATCTCGACCTACTTGTACATCTCAAGGAACAAGAAAAAGAACAAACCAAGTCCAAAGTTAGTAGAAAGGAGATAATGAAGAGCAGAGCAGAAATAAATGAAGTAGGGGGTAAAAAGGCAATAGAAAAGGTCAGTGAAACTAAAAGCTGGTTCTCCTGTCAACAAACAAAATCGACAAACCTTTATCCACACTCACCAAGGAAAAAAGAGGTCTCAGAATCAGAAATGAAAGACAAGTTATAACTGATACCACTGAAATACAAAGGATCACAAAAGACTATTGTGAACAATTATATGCCAACAAATTTGACAACCTAGAAGAAATGGATAAATTCATAGAAATATAAAACCTATTGAGACTGAATCATAAAAAGATAGAAAATATGAACAGATCAGTTATTAGTGAGGAGATCAAATCAGTAATCAAACACCTCCCAACTGACAGAAGTCCGGGTCCAGACAGCTTCACTGGTGAATTCTACCAAACGTACAAAGAAGTGGAATAAACACTTCCAAACTCATTTTCCAAGGCCAGCATTACCCGGATACCAAAACCAGACAACGATCCCACAAGGAAAGAATTTTCTAGGCCAATATCGCTGATGAACATAGATGCAAAAAATCCTCAAAATAGCAGTACAAAATCAAAAATACATTAAAAGGATCATACCCCACACTCAAAAGAGATTTATTCCAGGCATGCAATGATACTTCAAATCACAAATTAATAAACATGATATACCACATTAACAAAGAATAAAAATCACAGTCCTCTCAATATAATAAAGGCCATATACGACAAGCCCACAGCTAATACACTCAATGGAGAAAAGCTGGAAGATCACAAACAAAAACAAGGATGCCCACTCTTGCCACTTTTATTCAACATAGTATTGGAAGTCCTATCCCGAGCAGTTAGGCAAGAAAAAGAAAAGGCACCAAAGTTGGAAAGAAAGAGTTAAAACTATCACTAATTGCAGATGTTAATGTATAGAGGAAACCATAAAGACTCCCCCCACGACTTCGAATATGTCAATCTAAGAATTAAGTGAAAGGATACAAAATCAATATACCAAAGTCTTTCGTATTTCTAAACACAAGTGATGAGCTTTCAGAAGGAAATTAGGGAAGCTATTCCATTTACAGTTGCCTCAAAAAGAATACAATACCTAGGAACAAATTTAACCAAGGAAGTGAAAGACATGTAAACTGAAAACTATCTGATATTAATGAAACAAATGGAAAAATATTTGTGTTATTAACTGGAAGAAATAACACTGTTAACATGCCCATGCTACACAAACAACCTATAGATTCAATGTAATCTATCAAAATTCCAATGGCATTTTTCACAGAAATAGAACAAACAATCTCCTAAAATTTGTATGATACCACAAACAATCCGGAGTGGCCCAAGCAATCTTGAGAAAAAAAATAAAGCTGGAGGTATCACACTCCTTGATTTCACACTATATTATAAAGCTATAGCAAATCCAAATAGTATGGTATTGGCATTAAAAACAGACATACAGATCAATGGAACAGCATAGAGAGCCCAGAAGCAAAGCACACGCATGGCAAATTTACAACAAAGGAGCCAAGAATGTACAATGACGAAGGGCCAGTCTTCGCAGTAAATGGTGCTGGGAAAACTGGACAGCCACATACAGAAAAAATGAAACTGGATCACTATATTACATCATAAAAATATTACGTAACAAGAATTGTCTCGACGAGTATTAAAGACTTGAGCATAAGACCTGAAACTGTAAAACTCCTAAAAGAAAACACAGGCAGGAAGCTCTCTGACATTTGTCTGGACTTCATGGTGTTAGGTCCAAAAACTCATTGCCAACAAAAGCAAAACTAAACAAGTGTGACTTCAGATGAGGAAGCTGCTGCCCAGCAAAAGAAACCATCCATAAAATGAAAAAGCAACCTAGTGAATGAGAAAATATGTGCAAATCTTATCTGTTCAGGAGTTAATATGCAGAATACATAAGATCGTGTACAACTCAATGCAAAACAATCTGGTTAAAAAAGATGGGCAAAGAATCTGAATACTTTCCCAAAGACATACAGATGGCCAACAAGTACACGAAAAGGTGCTCAATATCACTCATCACCAAGGAAATGGGATCAAAACCACAATGACCTGTCACCCCACACCTCTTAAAATGGCTCTTAAAATGGTATCCAAAAGACCAGAAGTAAAAAGTGTTGGTAAGGATGCACAGAAAAGGGGACCCTTGAACCCTGTGAGTGAGAATGTAAATTTATGTAGCCACTGTGGAAAATTGTATAGGGGCTCCTCAAAAACTAAAAATAGAGCTTACTTCCTGGCAATCCCACCTGTGGAGTTTACATGAAGAAAATAATACTAAATCGAAAAGGTGTGCGAACCCCCATGTTCATTGCAGCATGACGTATAATCCGGGTTTGAAAGTAACCTAAGTGTCCATCAATGGGTGAATAGAGGAAATGTGTGTGTGTAGCGAAATATTATTCAGTCATAAAAAAAAGGAAATTTTGCCATTTCTCACAACACAGATGGACCTAGAGGGCATTAAACTAAGTAAAATGAGGGAGATAAATAACCTATGAACTTACTTAAATGTGAATTCCTAAAAAGAAAACAAAAAATATCCCTGAGGCTGGCTGCCAGAGGTAGGGGCTGGAGAGTGAGTGAAAGGGGTTGAGAAGGACAACTTCCGGGTTTGAAATAAGTAAGTCAGGGGTATAGATAGCATGGTGACTGTAATTAATAATACTATGTATGTGACACTTGCTTAGAAAGTAGATCTTGTATGTTCTCAGCAAAAGAAAACATTTGTAACTATTTGTGGTGACACATGTATTTTTTTAAAGTTTTAAAAATTTATTTTGAAAAAGAGAGACAAGGAAAGCAAGTGGGGGAGGGGCAGAGAGGAAGGGAGGCAGAGAATCCCAAGCAGGCTCCTTGCTGTCAGAGCAGAGCCTGATGCAGGACTTGAACCCACAAACAGGGAGATCATGACCTGAGCCGAAACCAAGAGTCAGAAGCTTAACCGACTGAGACACCCAGGTGCCCCTGTGGTGATGGATATTAGCCAGACTTACTGTAGTGATCATTTTACAATATATACAAATATGGAATCCTTATATGGTATACCTGAAACTAACATGTCATTATATCTCGGTTAAAAGAAAAAAAAGTTCAAGAAGAGACAGAAGGGAGGGTCAAAAGAGATGCAGCATGAGAAGGGGGCAAAGGAAGTGGGTTCTTGCCTCGGGGAGGAATGCAACCCACGGACACCTTGATTCTGTCCAGAGAGACCCTCAGCCCACTGTGACCTGTAGGACTGTAAGGTGCTAGACACAGGTGGTGGTAAACCACTCCATCTGTGGCGATCCATAACAGCAGCCACGAAAGTTAATACACCAAGTCTTCAGTGAGCCCGGAGAAGCTCAACTGAGGGGGCTAAGAGGGCAGATGTTTGAAAACAGGTTGGACGGAACTATCTAACTAAGGTGAGTCACGTAGACCTATGTCGTCAAATTCTGGGTCCTCAGCACTGGGGAACAACCACGTGAAACTGAAAACGTGAAGCTAGTAAGAGGCAGCATCACTGAAGAGAACGTCACGGAGAAGAGATGCGGGTGGGGGACACAGGCACTTCCACACACCGCTGACAAAGACACGGGTTCCATTCTGCGGGGCAGTGTGTGTGAAACATGTTCGCAGTGATTTCTGGGTAAAAACTTTCAGGACAGTGTTAGAGCAATATTGATATATTTTGCTTGACTCATTAATGAATGTTAATAGATACTGCTGTATTAAAACACTCAGGGCTACAGGAAAATGCTCATAATATAGAAAAATTATGCTACCAAACAGTATGCTGTGCTTTTATAAAGAAAATATATAGAGAAAAAAAACCTGGAAGGCCAATTCTCAAATTGTTAAATGTATACTAGGTGATGAGATTACAAATGTTCCTTTCTTAAAAAATATACTGTCTGGGGCGCCTGGGTGACTCGGTTGAGCGTCTGACTTCAGCTCAGGTCATGATCTCGTGGTTTGGGAGTTCGAGCCCCGCGTCGGGCTCTGTGCTGACAGCTCAGGGCCTGGAGCCTGCTTCGGATTCTGTGTCTCCCGCTACCCTTCCCCTGCTTGCACTCTATCTCTCTCATAAATAAATAAACATTAAAATTTTTTTCCAAATATTTCCCAAGTTTTCTGTACTAAGTTTGTAACGAGGGGGAAATCTAATAAAACCTTTTTTGGAGTATACCTGTACTGTTTTACACAGAAGACCATACTCTACAGCGATTAATTACTTGGAGAGGAGATATGGCTGAGAACCTAATTAGATAATCAAGTTTAGACTTTTGAAGGCAGCTGGGATGAAGCTTATACAGAAGAGGTATTTGCCTTGGGTGCAAAATTTCTGAAGGGATAAAGAAGTTGTGATACACACACAGGAATATTACTCAGCCATAAAAAATAAATTTTGCCATTTGCCGTGGCATGGATGGAGCTAGAGAGGATTATGCTGTATTAAGTCAGAGAAAGACAAATACCAGATGATGTCATTCATATGTGGAATTTAAGAAACAAACAAACAAACAAAAAACAAGCAAAGGAAAAAGACCAGCCAAGAAATAGACTCTTAACTACAGCGAACAAACTGATGCTCCCTGGAGGGAGGGGAGCGGGGGAAGCAGCTGATAGGGATTAAAGCACACACTTATCATGAAGAGAATTGTTGAATCACTATACTCTACACCTGAAACTAACAGAACAGCATGTTAACTTTTCTGGAGTTAAAAACATGTCTGAAGGCACCAAAACTAAGTAATCGAGATAAACATACTAATGCAGTATTTGAAGAAGTTGAAGCTAATACCAAAAAAATCCATGATGAACAAAATAGCAAAATTTTAGGTCAAGACAGATCAGTACTGGATCCATGATGGCTAAAACAGACCCCATTTCCAACTCACTTTGGTAATTATTATGTAAGACAAGGATTCTCCCAGTGTGTTCCTGGGCCCCCGCCGCAGCAGGGTTTCCTGGGAAAGCATTAGGAACGCTCTCAAGCCCCAACACAGGTTACAGAATCAGAGACTGGGGGGCGGGTGCCTAGGAATCAACGCTCCATCCGTCCTTCCAGGCTAGAGAGCCACCGTGCTCCAAACAGATAGGGTTGCTGACAGCTATGCTGGTAGAAAAGGTAGATGACACTAATTTTTAAAAGACAACATTCAGCGAGCGTTTGCTCTGAGTCTGGCCGTATGCTAAACTCTCTGCATACACTGCAGCGGTTTCTCGTACCTCGGTTTTGTAGGGAAGGAAAGGGACCTCGAACAAGGTTAAGTACACTGCCTGAGGTTGCCCAGCAAGGACGCGAGAGACCACGGAATGGCGGACTCGAACACCTGTTTTGGTAGCATCTGTGGCAATGTCTCTGCTGGTGGCAAGAGGCACAGAAGTGGGGGGGAACACATACCCTCCGACTCGGACTCCTCTTCATCTTCCTCCTCCTCCTCCTCGTTGCTGTCGTCCTCACTCTCTTCCTCTTTGGCAATTTTCTGCCGTGCGCTCTTAAACACGGACTGTAAGACGATCGAGTCTTCATAGATCTAAGGGGTCACAGGGGCACTGGTTAGAAGCGGCAAGCTGAGGCCTCAAAATCACGGCCGCAGAGTGCTCTTCTCTTCCTCAAGACACACCCCCCGCGTTGCTACACATGAATCCTATTAGAAACATCAGTGTTAGCTTTTATGTCTGCAGGAAACCTAAAAGGAAAATGCCGAACTCCAATGTAGACACACGGATTCTTATGGAAAAAGTCCCTTTGTGGTTGACGTTGTGTCTGTGCACATGAACACATATTTAGGGAAGGGGAACTTCCGTCAGACAGCCTCGCAACTGTGGCAGCAGAAAATATTTAGAAAACTGCATTTCTTACTTGAATTGTTTTGTCAAATGCTGTGGTAACGCAACCTTCTCTAGAATGCAAATCCCCTAACGAAATGGAGGAAGCTGTTCTTTATTACTGGTTTATCAGTGCCGGCCATGACTATTCCAATCAATACTTCATTTTCCGTGTATGCACAGAGCTGAGCACAGCCATGCGTAGTAGTTACTAAGATCTGAAGTTCAAGAATGGCCCTTTTACTGCAAACATGAAAAATATAAGTATATACGATCCAGCAATCCCTCTAGGTATGTATCCAGAAGAATGGAGAGCAAGGTCTTAAAGAGAGATTCGCATCCCCTTGTTGACGGCACCTTTATTCATAACTGCCAAGGGGTGGAACAAGCCAGGTGTCCATCAGTGGATGGAAGGACAAATAAAATGCAGTACAGATGGAAAATGGAGTATTATCCAACATTAAGAAGGAAGGAAATCCTTCCATATGCTAAAACAGGGAGCCTTGAGGACTACCCTGAGTGAAATACGCCAGTCTGAAAACAGCAAATACTGTCTGATTCACTTATATGAGACATCTAAAGTAGTCAGATTGGTAGAAATACAAAGTGGAGCCGCGGTTCCCAGGGACAGGGGGCGGTCCCTGGGGAGGTGTTTCATGGGTAGGGAGTTTCAGCTCCATCAGATCAGAGAGTTCTGGAAATCTGTTGCACAACAATGAGAACACACTTAACAGTACTGAAGTGTACACTGAAAAACGGCGAAAATGAAATACGGGAGACAATGAATGGCCCTGGACTCTAGAACATAATCCTTTTTCAGTAGAGAGGAGCCGAATGCTCACTAAGGGGACTGGGCGAGCCACAGCGAGCACCAGAGGTGGTGCAAGGGAAGAAATGACAGGGAGGGGCTCGGGGTTGGGGCCGCCGGGGTAGAATTTGCCAGAAATCAGAATGCGGCTGGATATTCACAGGTGAGGAGGATTCCATCTGGGCTGAGCAGGGAGGGGGGCTTTTTAGGGAAAGCCGGCACGTGAGAAAGGTGTGGAGGCAAAAATAAGATACACGTGGGAGGGTGCCAAGCAAGATCAACTTCCTGGCAGTGACGACTGGCTGCATCATGCAAGATGTTGCTGTCTTGCGACCACATAAAGGGTGCGCGGGCCCTCTCTGTCAACATTTCTTACAGCAGCACGTGGATCTGGGGAGGCAGGTGTTCATGGGGCAGGTGTGACTGGACCAGGAACCGCTCAGCTTGAAAAGCAGCAGGGAAGCAGGCTAGAGCGTGAGGCTAGGGTACGACTTTGGAAAGCAGCCTATGGAGATGAAATTTCTTCTAGAATCTAATAGCACGTGGTGGGAAGTATACGGGCAGGAAAAGGAGTGGGTGAGAGAGTGAGCCACGTGTTCCTAGGATGGACGGAGAAGGAAGCCGGTCAAGAGACCACGTAGGACTCTAGTTCATGTATGAGACAGGGCGGTTGGGGCACCAGAGGGGGACCGGGGGACCCGGAGGCGCAGCACCACGCTGCCACAGTAGAGTATGACGAACCAAGAAGTCCATCAAGGGATGGCGAGTGGTCATTCACAGGAAGACATCCCTGTTTATTACCCTCTCTGCCCTGGTTTCCATGTGAGCTTTTTTTTTTTAAAGAGGGTCTCGATCGCAAAAGGCATGCTTTCAAGAACGACTGTTGCAGTCAGCAAGACACACCGCTATTAACCTGGAAATGTACAGTCTTTTCATAGAAGGCCCATGCGAGGGTTCTCGTGTGCTCCAGTGTCATGACTGGAATGGACATGAAGGTTAAAAAGAAAAAAGAAAAAAGAAAAAAAAGATCAGAAAAGAGGCTTAAGGAACGGAATGGTGGCGTAACACTGTACCGATCGGCAGACATGCTGGGCCCTCCGCTCTTCTTCATTGTACAAGAGCCTCAGGCCAGAAATACAGAAGGGAGAAAACAGGGTGCTCACAAAAGGGGAGCGGAAGTGAGGTGTAATTACCGCAAGAGGATCCTCTCCCTAGTCATTGTAATCAACTGAGTATCAGTGACTTGTATCCTTTACGACTTGCTAACAGGAGGAAAGGGGAGTTCTTCATTGCAGTTGGTTTCAGAAGCATGTTCTGTAAGCAATTAGAGGCAATGGTTCTTTTTTCTGTATGTACCTTTTTTGTTTGTTTTAAATCATAGTACTTTCACTTCCTGATGCAAGGTTACAGTCAGAAAAATGAAGGTGGAGTATAATCAAGTACGCAGTCTCTACAAAAGCAGAAAACCGTACCTCTAGCCTTGAAGCGTTACGCTAAGTGGTTTCCTTGAATTCCAATCCCAATTAGAAGCCAAGCCTTGAAGGGAAGCATAAATAGGAACTATGGCACAGCTGTGGTACAGAGGCTGGCCTTAATTTGAAAGAGCCAAAGCCTCAATTTACTTACATACTTGCATACAATGCAGGTTTTTATTTCTCATTTCTGATTCTGCCCCCTGGAGGGGAGCGGCAGTGGTTCCAATAGTAGAAAATGAAATCGGTCACTTACAACCACCTAAGCACGTTTAAGGTGGAAAGGTTTTCAGGCAACCAAAGACACACACCTGGGATCCCTCCAAGTTGAATGTCTGGGCGTTGTGACAGAGAAGCATGACGTCTTTCTCCAGGTCACCCAGGCTCCGGTACTTGTGGTTTCGAATCCTTTCCTAATGCAAATTTGGAGAACATAGAGGTTAAAGAAGAGGAAGGGGGAAAAATGCAAAAATCATTACTTGGTCCAAAAAAGCCTGATTTGCCCCTTTCTTTGTCTTCACAGCAGACTGCCCTGCCCGGGATGTGGGACAGCACAACTCTAGGGGGCGCCGTTCACAGAGACCAGCCTTCCATGGGTGTTCCTTCTTGCAAGTGGGAAGGAGCAGCTCAGAATGGGGGGAGGAGTCTGAAACTTCTTAAATAAAATGCAATGGAATACACTATTCGCTCTCAACATGACATAATATACATATAAAGGCCCAAGGATATCCCAACCTTTCTGGGGATGAGCCCTAGATGGAGGAAGGGGGGGCGGGGGTCCACGGTGGTCAGACAGCATGCCACCGCCAAGCCCTGACTGTAATCGTTTCAAAGAATTTACCCTTTTTTAAAAAATAAACTTCGTAAATGAAATATCTACCTTTATTTTTTTGAAATCCACCGGCTTCCTGATTAATTCATAGTATTCGGGTAATTCTTTCCTTGAAGGTAACTGAATGAAGACTTCACTGAGCTGCCGCCCTGAACTGTAAGGCAGGGGGAAACAAACAAAAACATATCCGATCACATACTACCGAGAAAAGCTTTTATTTCAGAAAATGTCCAAAAAAAAAAAAAAAAAAAAACAAACTGCATCCCATGTATTATAGACACGCGACCCCTTAAATCCAGGAAAAATCCCACAACCATACTAGAGATTAATGCTCCTTGTGCTAACTCTGAAATCACATTAAAATGCCATTAGGTCCCCAGTTCTGTCACACACGATATGCGAAGTCCACTGTGAGTTCCTCTTTCAGAGTGAACAGATCTGTGCTTTTTGATAGAAACATTTAAAAGTGTCCTATTCAACCAATGACTCCATTTTTTAATGAATAATAATTGAGTTGGTGAAAAAAATTACAATGGCTTTACTTCCACACTCCTTTGTCTTCAAACTCTCTGTACACTCAGAAAATAGTATGTTAGAATATTACTCTGGAAACTCAAATGAAAAGCTTTTGTGTTTCTTTTCAGTGTTATTCCTTTTAGAATGTTTTACACACTGTGAACCATGCGTACCTTTATTATTATTTGCCAGAGGAACCCCTTTATCTCGCCTAACTGCACTTCTGTGACTATGGAGCCATTTGGGCAGAAAAGAACAAACATATTTAGCAAGTGTGGACGCCTCATGTTTCTGGGAATGGTGCAGGACCCTCCCTCAAATTCACGGGAGCTTTATTTGGGAGCAAATGTAACAGCAACGAATGCTTAGTAATTTACAACTTTGAAAAACAGTCTATAAAGCATTCTAAGCTTTTAACATCACATAATATTAGAAGCAGACATGGGTGAAGGAACAAAGATATTCATAATTTAGGTTCGAGATTCTAATATCTGGCTTGGCCTATCCTTGGTAGTTTGTGAGGTATCGTATGGTCATTTTTCACCAAAATCTCGCTTCCCTTATGATGGTGTCTCTACTTCCTTTGTGAAGGCAGAAATACCAGAAAAAAGAAATAAATAATAATAAACAGAAATCACTGCCATGTAAATTCTGGAAGGGGATTCCAGGAGTGTGGGAGAATGCTGTGGCTAAGAATGAGTGGCGATATGCTGTTTTAATCCATAGTCCCAGTTGTATAATTAAAAAATATTCGTAATGACAGTTATCATAAAAAGGCATGCGCAGTAACTCAAAGCGTTGCTTAGCAACCAGTGGGGAAAATGCTGAAGTGCAAAGGGGCCTGCATAAATTAACCGAAAATCCGCTGTCAAAGGAACGGGAGAGTTTTTCTGTTATACGGGGGTCTCTGTTTCATTTTTGTCAACATATATATGGGCCTCATGAATATGGTGATTCAGGGGGCACACACTGGAGGCTGAAGAAGACTGCAGTTTAATAGGGAATTAGATTTTTAGGTTATCCTAAACCAGCCAAAGAGCTTCTTCCTCCCCACAGCCGCCCCGACCCTCCCCCCCTTCCCCCGGCTGATAAATCTCTTCGTACCTCCATAAATTATACCACCCAGTATATGACAAAAACTGGTTTATTTATGGTCCCCTTCAACACAGGACCACAATTCCTGGTTTGTTCTTTTTCTCCCATTCTGAGATTTATACACACAAACACTTTACCTGTTTGAAAAGAAGTATCTGGAAGGCAATTTATTAGCTCTCAGTTTTTCTCTTTCTGTCCGTGTCTTCTAGACAATCAAAGAGTCAGACCTCCTTGTAATCTCGGGTTTAACACCTGACCCTCAATGACATCTTCGCAATGTCATTTTCGACGTTGCCAACAGATGGTGTCATTTTTCTATTGATGGATTACAAGGACATCTTTGCTTTGTACACCTGTGATGCACAGACCCTGGCCTTCAGCAGGACTCTTGGTGAAATAAGAAATAAGCTGTTTGCGCCAAGGATGTGATAAAGGGCTTTCTGGCAGGGGCGAAATGGCCAAAACAATCTTGGTCTGATGTCTCTGTCTTTAGACGGGTTGTGGAAACTCTAGACCCTGTAACAAGACAAGTCCAGAACTATCTGTGCTCCTAAAGGAGAGAGCTGACTCTTCTGAGACTCAGAAAATCAGACAAAGTTCTCCTGTTGACACGGTTTCCAAAGCTAAGGCTCACTCAATATTCTGGCCCTATTTCCTTTTCCCCCTCTCCCTAAGAACAGAGGGAGCCGTGGGACAAGTGGAAGGTCTGGAAGTTACTGATAAAAGACCTCTTGCGGTATGTTGGTTGGATCAGCATACAGACCTGTCAGTCCTCCTCAGCTCTGAATTGACTGTCGGCCTCTTCTACTCAGGACAGCCTCTTTCCTGTGTGCCCATAAAGACCATGGTCAACCCACCCCCCCGCACCCCCCGCGTGATTACTAACTCCCAGGCTCCGTGCCTCCAACCGTACTTCAAGATTAAGAACTCATTCTCCGTAAAAATTGAAGATATTCACACTGCCAAACTAAGCCTCGGTGCCTCACTTCCCAGAACTTAATTCTCCTATGTATTTCTCTTTTTCCAAAGAGGGTGGGAACATTGTACGTGCAGTCAAAAGCCTTCCCCATTGCTGCTGGAAGCTGTGGTTCTGACGGCCAGCTTGGGCAGGAATGTCACGAGGACACCCGGCTTTGCCTGACCTAGAGAATGCACAGGCGCAGGAGAACCACGTGTTGTCGGACCACTACGGGAACTTATGTTTTCCTAAATTAAAGGTTAAAAAAAAAAAGTAAATGAAAAAGGAAGTGAGACAGCCTGACAGTGGCTTGAATTCTTGGCATTTCTTTCTCAAACTTAAGCTGAGCAAAGGCTTTTTCAATATACCTTTTCAAATGCCTTTTTCCCCCCCAGTGCTGGAAAGTTTTGTGTGTGTGCGTGTTTTTTTTTTTTTTTTTTTTTAAGTATAGAACAATGGACTGATTGTACAATGGCCTGCAGAAGGTGTTCTGTTTCTGTTGAAATGCTTACCCTACCCCCCAAGGTATTTTCCATGATGTCATTTTACACAGTTTAAGGCCTAAGTATGAACCGTCGGCTGGAAGCGTGCGGCTTCCCCCAGACAAAGGGGATATACAGCCGCTGCCCTCCTCCAAAACAGGGTTCCACTGAGGGTCCGCGATTTCGGATCTGTTTCATACGGTGATCCGTCACGGAATAGGAAACGTGATAAGGCCGAGCCTGGGTGGCGGAGGGATATAGATACAGGGGGACACCGGCCACTTCTCAGGGTTTACGGGTCCTCATGGGCAAGCCGAATTCTCTCCACAGAGGTGAACAGGCACGAGGACACGTGGCCGTGATGTCACGGTGTGTGAGACAGAAAGGCCCTCTGTGCCGCCGTGTAAAGGGCAGTGTGCAAACCCTGCATGGACGGCTGATGCACGTGGACACACAAGCACATGACGGAGGCGACCTTGGCCTTGGGGGCTTCATGTGGGAACCAGTTCTCTCCCATCACTTCCGCAAACCAGAGGGCACTGCTTTCACGTCTGCGAAACCCTACCAGGACCCTAAAATGGTGACTGTGTAGACTATGAACATTATATAAATATTAGCATCACCTCTGATTACATTTTCGGCATAGCCTCCCTGGAAGAATAGAGAAGACTGGCAATTGCTAAGAAACCTACTGCTTGAAAACGCCGGCTCTTCTGCCTTTCCCGTGAACCCAAACCAGGAAGGTTTTGGGTAAGGTATTGGGTGAGAGGTTTTCTGGGTTTGGTTTTCATTCGTTTGTTTTTGTGTTCTTTTATGATTTCCTTTTCACGTGCCCAGGTTGATGTGCTGACTAGCATGGATAATGGATACTTGTGAAAAAAGAATTTAGCTCGTGTCGAAAGGGCCACATTTTTGCATTTATTAATTAAATAAAACCTATCTTGCCTCCATTAAAAAATGATGTCATGATTTAAAATACACACTTGGAAGGATTTTACAAAAAAAAAAAAAAGTTATTATAGTCCTGAAGGATTCAAACACAGAAAATCCTTTGGGAAGAGAACTTTAAAAAACTGGGTCAATATTGGAGGGCAGTAGGTGAAGGCATGCTTTTGCTTTTCAGGGTCAGATTCCTGGGAGGTTTAATACAAACAACTTGAAAATGCACCTTAAGGACGGCACCCCGCTTTCCCAGGGAGACCCCCGGAAACCTGAGCCAGGCACAAAACAGGTATGACAATTACCTGTGCTCCATGTTCACTACTGAGATCTCTCGCCTGAGCCTTACTGAGTACTGACTGAGAATTCCCAACAAGCTTGGAAATCTGAAGAATACAGGAGGTTATGGCAACACAGAATGGGATGACAGTCAACTTGCTTTTGGTAATAGCAGTGGTAGCGGTTAAAAATCACCCCAAGGGGTAGCATTAGGACCGCAGATATAGGATGTGCCTGGCTTACCAATAAGGTTACCTCAGGTTAATGCAACATAAATGACCAGATGTTAGCAGCAGTCTCCAAAGGGCTCACTTAGCTCAGTAAAAACAGCAAGGCTTTATTAAGACTCTTAAATGCCGGGGTGCCTGAGTGGCTCGGTCTTGATTTCACCTCAGGTCACGACCCCAGAGCTGTGGGATCAAGCCCCGCATCAGGCTCCATGCTGAGTGTAGAATCTGCTTAATATTCTCTCTCTCCCTCTGCCCTTCTGCGTCTTTCCCTGTCTCACACATGTATGCACGCTCTTAAAAAAATAAAAATAAAAGAGTCTTAAATACGGTTATTTTGGTAATATATCCTAGGTGAACAAAATAATATAAACATATATGTAATATATAAATAAAATATAAATATGTACATATAACAGATACATACTTCAATAATGTTCATAACGGTATTATTTAAAATAACTGATTTAAAGCATCCAAAATGTTTACTGGAGGAAGGACAAGAGAAGGTCAGGGAGTCTAAAATTACACATTTTAAGATTATGCCTTAAAGAAGGGAAAAATCCTTGCTGCGACCTTCAATAAAAAAAATAAATAAAAGAACACGGAATATCAAATTGTAACTGCAGTGCAACTGCAACCACATTTTTAAAAAGTCATAAACTTAAGGACCAGAAGGAGATATGCCAGAGCATAAATAAATATTAACAACAATGTACTCTGATTCAACAAAATGAGGATTTACACTCTAATGTAATTTGGAATCATATCCTTATCCATAAATAAAGCAGGTTTCAAACACTTTTACTGGGCTACCTTCTTTGAAAACATGCTGTAAGTCAAAAATCTAATCTAATTTTTTCCCAGAGAAATGATATCTAAGGGGTATATGATCAGCTTTTATTTACATCACCATAAACAGCACATTTCACCACCTGGCGCCATCTAATTCTACCACAGAAAGCCGAATAAAAAGTAGAACAGAGGAATTCCATAAAATGGTTACTATATCACGGCCATCAGAATCTACTCCATTATTAAGTTCCAATTCATTTCTTCAGGTTTCTCTCCCTGAACTTATCACTACAAATCGAAGGTGCTTATCAGGACGTGGGACTCTGAGATTATATTTATCTGCATAGACAATCATTTTGAGGAAACTTTGGGAGAATCTATCACCTATCACTGGACTCTTAGAAATACTGACTCAGGATGTCCAGTTGCTTTTCCCCTTTTACTTGCCTGACATTTCCTAAGAGCAGGGAGAAGTACAGAATTCTAACTGCCCCCTGTCCACCTGTGACCTTGGTCACTGATTATGCCGTCTCATCTCATAGACCTGGACGTGACTCAAAGAATGCCTTCCTTTCCAAAGGCAGGGACCTACCCTCCCTTCTGCTGCGTATCTTGCCCTCTGATCCCTCCCTTTGTCTCTACTTTCTAATAGTAAAAACACTTCAAAGCTTGAGGCTGACATGTGACCGGACTCAAAAGCACACAACTTCTGCAGGTAAACAAAATCAAATGCCTCCTCACCTGAGCCTCAAGTCCCAAGTGTCATTTTGTCAAAGGGGCAGGTTTAAGGGGGCACCAGAGTGCTGCTTTGTCCTAAATTGCTGTTTTAGCAAATCCTTAAGGAAGACATAGGAGGTGTTATTCTAAGGAATGAGGCAGATCTTTCTCCATGAATATGCAAGAACATATATGCCCAATAATGGCCACGTTTCAGAGCAATCCATTTTGTATTAAAATGCTTGCAGAACGGTTTTAAAGACCGTTTTATCAGACCGTAAGAAAATCTGTTTTGTTATTCCAGCTGGGACTCCTCTTCCTCCCTCAGAGAGAGCTCATTTATGCTGGGACTGGTCTGCAGCTTTGAGAGGCAGACACCCTGTGCTTCCTGGGTCACACTGACCCTGGAAGCCTCAGGGAGGCCTTGTGTGCCTTGGAAAGCAGATGGGCTAAGTTTATATGTGGATGCCCACTTGCTTTATGTGGGTATAATTGGCTGAGCATCATAAAGTAAGTGTGGAGTGGCCAGGAGTCAAAGTCGCCTGTTCGGCTAAACATATAAAAGTATCAATATTTGTCATGAGGGAAAAATAAAGTGCTGAAATCCATATTTCCCTGAGCAAATTCTCTCTGGACTAAATGCAACTTCTAAGCTCCAGCTCAGCACTTCCCAAGGTGTGCTCCACAGAACACAAGTTTAATGAAGTTTTAACGGTGTTCCCTGAAAAGGAGGGTTTTGTTGGTCAAATGAGTTTGGGATCCACTGGGTTGAACGAAGTTCAATACGTTACTTTACGTAAGACCTCTCCGGGTCTCTAGGTGCGCTGGGGGTTCTCCAAGACGCTAGAGGGCAGGAATTTGAGGACCCTAGTCTGGGGGGCATCATCCCAGACAATGCACAAGGCTAGACCTCACCAGGGTGCAAGTGCAGAAGATAAAACTGTCGGCTGCCATGCGGAGTCCCAAGCATCTACTACAGAAAATGCAGGAAGAAAGGCTCTTCACTGCCAATCAATTTTTTTCTACCAAGTGTATCCACTTGGTCACACTACCATTTTATGGTAATTTCCCTATAATCTAATTAGAGCCACTATATGCAAAGGTCCTTGGGCCCGAGATCCACAGTCATAGCCTTCCTCCCCTATCCAAAGACACGCAGCATGTCTGGAGCCAACACTGCTAAAAATAAGTTTCCTCTGAGAGCGCTTCTTGGCTGGTCCTGGAGGGACAGCCCATACTAGCGACATCATCACAACATCAAGGGCTGCGAAGAGCTACGGAGAGGGATCGGATTTCCTGGGATGGAGTATGGGAGGTGGGCAGCTGCGCGTGTGCACACGCATGCCGGCATGTATGCACGCGCACACGTGGCACCTATGCACACACGTGCCCCTTTCCTCCCACCCGCATTTCCTGTGAGGGGCACCACACTGAGTCCCCACTGTGGACAGAGATCCACGGGCTGCCCGTGGGTTCTCTTCGCTCACACCCGCTCTGGAGTCGTCAGTCACACCTCTGAGCTGCCACTTCCGTCCTCGGTCCCACCGCCCCCACGCTAGACCCCCTGCCCCTGCACTGCGTGGTCCAGGCCGACTGGGATCACGTGGTCTCTAGAGGCGCCCGCGTTCCATACCGCCTGGGCTGCCCGTGCACGTGGGCCTGGATGCCTCCGCCTTGCCCACCACCCCCCCGCACTCTCCTTGGGGTTCCCGTTCTGCCTACATACAGATCCGATGCCGCCACCACCTCCGCCCCATCCATCCCCTCCCGCCACGCACACACACGCTGTATACTCCTACTGGGTCCTTCTGCTTCTTTGATCGCTCTTTCCATCTAGGCTCTAAGGCATTGTTTTACTCGTTTCTCCCCCACCTGCGATACTCGCACAGAGACGGATCCGGAAAATGCTCAGCGCTTCTTTCGAACACGTGGACACCACTTAAAAATTCTGTTCATCCTATCGCAGCCTCTGAACACACATCGTAAACTCGGGGGCTTATGGGAAAGCACAGTATATGGGGCAGTCAGGGACGAGAAAGATGCCCGAGTCGGGAGCGAGGCAACTGTCAAGCCCCTCGCTGTGGCTCCGAAAATTACAATTTAACTGTGTCTTCAGTGAAAACGTACTGATCTAGGTCCCAAGGACACGCAGCCTTATCCTCTCTGCAGAAAGGCCAGGCATGACACTGGAGGCTCGCAATACCCTTTAAAGTTGTGATTAATCCACTTTTCACAGTCACATGACCATTTTGATGTTAGAGGGAGGAAAAGGAGCTTATGTCTGCAGTTGTTTACTGGGTTGGGCGTCTAGCCACCTCATGCCATTTAGAGCTGAAGGCCTCCTCGCCACGTTGAAGGACGGGGTGGTGGAGGTGGAAGGTGGAAGGGGTACCCAAGTTGCCCCTTAATTTAAGCGGGCCCAACTAATGAAGTCAAGTTACTGACTGTTCCAATCCCCAAATCCCGGCGGAGTTCTTTCTCATAATGCCAAAAATGGAACACAATTCTTGACCTCCTGCGGTACTTGCGATGGTAAGAGTGTCTCTCTGGCTTCTGGGACTGAACACTGTTTACTGAACACCAAAGGGAATGATCGGAAATCAGCCGTCTTGGACAACAGTTCCATCCCCACACAGACACGGGTAGGCACAAATCACTCCCGCGTTTCATGTCCTTACATACACAACTGGGGACCGACATTCATTCTGGAATGCTGGATGGAAGAGGCTTTCAATGCTTCTTCCTCCTGGCCCTAGACTGGATCCTACACTAGTGGGGGAAAATGCTGTTAAGGACGGTCCTGGGTCAACTGACGGAAGTGCAATATGGAAGGGCAAGGGGCATACGGATTTTATTTTATTTTTTTAAGTTCAAGTCGACAGAACGAAATCTTGAATGCAGGACTCCTCACTCCTAGCCCTGAGAAACCATGTACATCCCCCTCTCCCTCTTGACCAACATCACCTCGTTCTCACGAAATGCCTAAGAGAAAAAGCATTTCTGTCTCCCACCCGCAGCAGCCAAAGCACACACAAGTCCAACACACAGTGTCCTGGCTTGGGAGACTGAGGACCACGGGGCAGGAACACCCAAATGTCTGCGGCAGGTACATAGGGCCGCAAACCCTGTGCACACCGGGGTTAACTGCAGAACGTCAGACACATTGTGTGCACGCACACGTTTCTTTACGCCCTGCTGGAGAGCCACGCAGTGGAGGGGCTTTTCAGGAAGCTTCTACAGCAAGGCAGCGCGGAGTTAGGAGGCCCACGGATGTAACACAGAAGCTGCCCAAGGGAGGGAGAAGCAAGAGAAACCCATCTCTGAGGTGATGCGGGCAGGCAGGACGGCTCCCGATGCGCTTATAAGAAGGGCATTTACAGGACTGACACACCCCAACTGAAGCACAGCACATACAACTTCGAAAGCCATGGCAGGGGGCGTCTCCGTTTCCCACCCCAAGTGGGCGCGGTCAGGAGGCTAATGGAGACATGGTCCGTTTGCTGTCCCGAGGGATACCTGTATTCAGAGACAAGTGGGTACAAGACAGATCCTGACCTGTTTCCTTCTATTTCCAACTGAGTATTACCGGGCACCTTCTCCGCGTTACACCTGCGGTAGAGTAGAAAGAACACTGGAGTCAGAAGACCTGGGTCCAAGTCCCAGCCCGGCTCGTCCTCCTATGTTGGGTGACCTTGGGGGATTCCTGTCACTCCTCCAGGCCTCAGACTGCTCCCCTGCCTGCCTGGTCTACTCACGGGATTTGAGGGTAAGACTATATAAAGTTACGTGTGGAACCGCATTCTGAAAACACACACACGCACACACACACACACACACACTTTTCCAGGAATGGGGATCAAAGAAAAAACCGTTTTCGTGACATCTCTGAGACTTTTCCTGCTTATCTTAAATGTGTACATGCCTGTTACTCCGGTTCCTGCTCCCTCTGCACATGTGTGATGTGAGCATTAGGGTGCAGGTTCTGTGGACTGCTCTAGAAGCAGTGGAAGAATTCAGGCAGGATTTAATGGGGTGGGGGGTAGCAGGGGGGTGTGACCTTACCAGATGCTCTAGCCCGTCCGAGGCTAGGACCTCATGTGTAAAATGGGCCTATACTTACCTCGCAGAGCTGGAGTGGAAACGAAAGAGCAGGCTGCACGCTGCTGCAGCCGCCAGCGTAGACAGGGCCCTGCAAGCTGCGGCCAGCCCTGGTTTCCGCAACCACCCAGGTAGCCGGCCCTGCCTCCCAGACCGGACTGGAAAGGACCGTAAACCACCACCTGAGGTCTCCGGCCCTTCTACAGGCCTCTAGGGAAGCCTGTTCAATCGAGGGCTCTGAAACTGCGCTGCTGGTGTCCCTTAACTTGCCAGGAAACAGAGCAGCTGCCCGGTGTGAGCGATTGCAGGAAAAACCTCCATCCTGTCCAGACCGTGCTCTAACATCCACAGCCCGCAGGAGGTCACCCGTAACACCCCTTCTCAGAGCCACGCCCACCCTTTGGAGGGCAGGTGGCACTGCAGAAAGGGAAAGGCATAAACCTGGAGTGGAGAGGTGGGAGGGAAAGGGCATCAGTAGCAATGTCTGAAATACCTGTCTGAACAGGAAGGGATGCGTCGGCAAACAAAGCTGGGAGGTCATGAGGGCCAGACTACCGAAGACTAGCTTTCCCTGTGCTAAGAGGTTTGATCACCATTGGTGGGCGGTGGGCAGCACGCAAAGTTATGCAACAGTGTACAATGATGAGCTCCAGGCCCCCGAAAGGCAGTGTGAGGGACAGACTGGAGGCAGGGGACACAGGCAGCACACGTCTGCCCCAGGCGAGGCCACCCACGACACGGTAAGGGCCTAGTGAAGAGGGCGAGGGGCAACAGAAGATGGGGCGCCCAGGAGAGAGGCCGGGGCGTGTGCCAAGGGACCTTTGCACCTGAGTGCACATCAGGACTAAGGCACAGAATTGGGAACACTCCTCCTGCTGCACACTTGGGACGCTGAGTTGATGGTAATGTTAACCACGGGGAGACAGAAGCCAAAACCAGACCCCGCGGTCTCAGGACGAGTCGTCAAGAAGGCAGGGAAACCTGGGAATGTAAATACGCCCTCAGACATCTCACAGAGCGTGCTGTCAATGATTCGGACGACGACGGACAAGGGTCTGTGAGCTGGAACGATCGAAGATTACCGTTCACAGGAGATGTGAGGCTCTGAACAAGAGATCCCTGCGGGATCCTTTGGAATGATCTGGGTAAGGAGTGTGTGGGCACAGATCTACACGGGTCAGCCATCTAGCCGATCACCTCGGGGCAAGAAAAAACAGGTAGAAAATACCCCGACAACCATAAAAAAAGAATACTCGCAGGGACATGGATTTGGCTTCAAAAATACTGTTCCTACAAATCTGTTCCGGAGAGACAATACCAACAGTGGTGTGAATGGTCCGCCCTGGATGGAAGCCTCTGCGGGGTGATCGGTGTGGGAAGGCCCCCCCACCACACAGTAAATAATGCACGTCAGGTCAAGCACTTGAGAGAAAACCTCAAAACCAGGCAAGATTTTTCTTTTCTTTAAGCAAGCGCCCATCCCTTCTGGAGAACAGATTGATGAGATGGGGACCTTCAAAAGCAGTAGCTCGGCCTTACTCAACTTGAGGGCAATGCCACGGCTGAGTTCGGCGTGTGTAGGAATTAAACAGTACATTTAGTCCTAAGGCTTGCGGTCTACCCCATCTTTGGAAAGGAGCTAACATGTAAAAGAATGACCTACTGGCTCTCCATTCCCCAGGGTAAATGTCTTTATAATGATAGTATTTTTTTTTTCTTCTAAAAAGCAACCCTAAACAAGAACTAATGTCATTGTGCCCTCATAGAAGAGACTCACATGGCCGCCTGCTTCCCTGGATTCCCCTGGCTGGCCACCTGCTGGAAGGAAGACGGTCTATCTCCTCCAATACATGTACTGTGAGCAAGTGGGGGAAGTACCGTGAGTTTTTGTTTTTGTTTTTTTACCCTCTACCCCTGTTCTGCAGTACAGGCCTGGAAATGCAGGAGGAATGTCGTAAGTATTTCCAGGAGGAACCAATGATTGTCTACCGTGTGAGGATAGCTAAAATTCAGAACAAGCCAAGGCCTTCCACCACTCTCAGATCTATCATGAAAGGCTTTTGAAAATTCAGGGCAAGAAGATGACAGTCTGTGTTCTGGGAGGACAGGGGAGCCTTAGGAGGGTCAGGGAGGAAGGAACCCAGTGGTCACCAGCCCTGCTCGTGCCACCCCATTCTGGGCCAGGGTTGTGTCCACCAATCAGACCAGGCAGACAGGCATCTCCTGCCTCGCCCAATGCTTCCCTGTGTTCATCTGCAAAGCTGGACCCTAAGTCCCAACCCTCTGCAGACAGCAGGGCGGGTCCTCCTAGAATGCTCCTGCCATAGTCTTCAGACAGCTGTCAGGCAGGGAAGAGAGGACACGACCTCATCTTCCGTTCCCAGATTCTTCAGGGGTGAGGACAATGGTCAGATTTGAAAAGTAAGGCACAATAAACGTTGGACAAAAGCCACCGACAGACAAGACTGTCGACCGAGCATAGGAAGGCGCTTCACAGGAGTTCAAGTATCCAGGTACAAACTAATTACATCCTGAAGGACTGTGCAGATTGCTTCTAGTAACGTTCAAGAAATCACAAAGAAGAGAAAGGGAGTCAGAAGGCGAGAGATAAGAGCCCGTGTTCCCATGTCAAAATGAACAAGGAGACTTGAGACCACTAAGCTCGATGAGGACCCTCCATAAAAATTTAGAGGAAATTATTCAGATGCCACAGAGCTATTTACAGAAGATAAATAATATCATTTAAGTACTAGTAGGGGGTCTCTTAGAAAGAACCATGCCGAGCCAACCTCATTTTATTCTTTTGGCGGGGTTTCTGGGTGGATAGATTGGACAAGAGGCCACATATGTGGTGTCTCTTGGCTTCGACCTTTCTTGATAACCTTGAAAAAGGACAGATAGAGCAGGTGACATGATGGCACAGTCATGTGAGATTGCAGACGGCTAATCAACTTTAAGGATTACTGTTTAGGGGCGCCTGGGTGGCTCAGTCGGTTAAGCGTCCAACTTCTGCTTGGCTCGGATCATGATCTCCTAGTTTGAGTTCGAGCCCCACGTCAGGCTCTGTGCTGACAGCTTGGAGCCTGGAGCCTGCTTCAGATTCTGTGTCTCCCTCTCTCTCTGCCCCTCCCCCGCTCATTCTCTCTCTCTCTCTCTCTCTCTCTC
>PITB01021618.1:0-28716 GCA_004024585.1 Paradoxurus hermaphroditus | reverse complement strand
CTTTATTTTTCCTTATATTGGGTAAAAAAAGGGAAGTAAGATTTATTGAATGCCTACCATGTGGTAAGTGGTTGCCATGTATTTAATTATATTTATTTCATTAATGCCCACAATAGTCCAGTGAGGAAAATACTATTAGTATCCCCATTTAAGAGACCAGGTAGCAGAGCTCAAAGAGATGCTATAAATTTCCCACATCTCAGCTCCCAGATATGGACTCTGGCTGTGCCGCCACAGTGTGCCTCTCTGCCATGCTGACCATCTCCCAAGCATCAGCCCATTGCCGCTGCCTGGCCTTCACCTTTCTCAGGTCTTCCTTACACAGTGCTTTTATTCTTTTATTTGGCTGGTCAATAAGTGTTCACAGTCATTTGACAGGAATGCCAGACTAAGCATTTTGGCATTCAGTGAGTAGCTTTTGCCACTGAAGTTTTTGAGCAGAGGACTGGTTATCAAGGGAACAGAGGGGAGGTGGTCGGACAGCCACACGAGGCTAGAGATGCATGAGCGGGCAGGTGATAGTCTGGAGCATGGTTGGCAAAATAACAGCCCCCAAAGTGTCTGTGTCCTAATCCCTGGAACCTGTAAATATATTATATTACCTGGCGAAAAGGTCTTTTCAGATGTGAGAGAGTATGCTGGTTTGTCCAGGTGGCCCTATTCTAATCACACGAATCCTTAAAAACGGACTACTTTTACGGATGTGGTCAGGAGATATGACTCAGAAGAATGGTCTGAGAAATGCAGTGTTACTGACTTTGAAGACAAAGCGAGGGGGCCAGGTGCCTCTAAAAGTCAGAAAAGTCAAGGCAAGGGATTCTTTCCTAGAGTCTCCACAAGGGAACGCAGCCCTGCTGAACCTTGCTTTTAGTCCAGGGAGACCCCTGTTGCACAGAATTGTATGATAGCAGTGGTGTTGCTGTAATCCACTATGCTCGTGGTCACTGGTTATAGCAGCAGTAGAAAACTAACATAAGGAGACAGTTAGCCTACAAAGGGGCAGTAGGAATTTCACTCTTCTGCTTAGAACTCTAACTTTGCCTCCTTCCCACTGCTTTAAATCTCAACCTTTTTGCCCAGTTCTCCAGGTTCTGTGTGACCTGCCTATGCTGCCTTTCTCAGTGGTGGCCCTTTGAAGCTCCATTGCTTAGGCCACTTTCTTTCTTGCCTCATGAACCCATGGTGCTCACTTTCCTGTCTGTACATGATGTTCCTTCTGAGAAAGTTACCTCTTCTTCCATTGCTTTTCTTGATTACATCTGCCCTCTTTGAGCCCTGTCCTTTCTGATCAGCTCCAGCATCAATGTCCAAGAGATACAGTCAGCACTCCATGACATTCAGACATTTCATCTGTGCTGTATGTTACCAAGTTTTCTTAGCTGTTTGATATATTATATGCTATTTTGTATTGGTTGCTGCTTTTAAAAAAATGCCAGGTATTATTCTATAGTGTATTAGAAAATGTGATTTAGTGGAAAGATTATGTGCTGAGAGTTCTGAGTAAGCACTTTTCTAGCTGTGCACCCTTGGTGAGATATTTAACCTCTCTGAACCTTGGTTTCCTTATCTGTAAAGTGGAAGTGGTCATATCTACTTCACAGGAGTTTTCTAACGATTAAAGCGTTCCAGAATGCTTCATTCCTTTGTGCCCGGAGGGCAGAGACAGTGTCTTATTATTCTTCCACATGCTGTCAACATCCATCACTATGCTTAGGCACAAGGTAGGCTAACAGTTTATCGGCAAACTTGCACATCTTGTTGCAGATTTTGCCATCCTTTCTGCACTTGCGCACCCCGCCACTAACCTTTCATACAGCATTATGTAATGGCTGGTCTTAAAGTTTTAGCTTTGGTATCATCTATTTAGTTTCTGGCAGACCTCTGATTTGACAAAATGTTTATGGAGACTGACCTCCAGATAAATCTCCCCCGATTACTCATGGTTACTCCCCGTGGATTCTCTGCAAGTGCCCCATTTTATATTATTTCCTGATCTCAACGTACCTAACTCCACAAATCTGGTCTGCTCTTTCTTGATGTTCTCTTTCATCTTTCATTTGATATGGACACCATTTCAGGTTTATTGCCCATGGATCCAGGTGTTTCCGTGATAGGCCAGGTGTTTTATAATATATGAGTACTTTCACTGCCTGCATTTTCAAGATTTGAGGGATGCAGGTTATCTGCTTTGGAAACCTTTGCTTTTCATGGTTCTCAGTTTCATCTCTATTTCAAGAAACATTAACCCTTGGTTGCTCTCTTTGGCTACCTTTTTTTCAATTTTAGATGTGTTCCTTCCATGGCTCTGACTAGCCAGAAAAGCAGAGTCTTTCATTTCTTCAGAAAGTCTCTGTTCTTCCCTCTTCTCTGATTACATACTGATGATAACCCTGTCAGGTCTGGATCTTTTGTTGGTGAACTTTGCTTCTTACCATTGTATTTTTATGCTAGTATTACAGCGTCTGATATCTGCTTGGCTTGAACTTGCTGGAAGAAATATTTATAGGCAAGATGATTTATTGCTAAAAATTGAATCCTAAGTGTGTCTTAGGAAACCTTGTGTGTGTGTTTGTGTATGAGCCTTTTGTGTATGTGTGTGTGTGTGTGTGTGTGTGTGTGTGTGTGTACATTTTAGGTGAGGAGTTCTTTCTTGCTTCCATTGATTTTCTTTGGCTGGGGTAATTTTTGCAAAGAGTTTCAGACTAACACCTAATTTTGGAAATAAACTTTCATAATTCTTTGAGGCTATTTTTGTCTCTAGAATGTCTAACAATTCTTTCTCTCTGTATGTGGTCAATATAGTTGGTTCTTATGTAGTATGCCTAGGAAGTAGTATACAGCAAGCCACTACAAGAATGTCCCCAAACTTTGATCAATGTATAAAACTTGTTTTTGCTAACACTAAGTCATACTGTTATACTTTTAGGGTGTTGTCTGTCAGATGAATCACTGACTTGTGCAGACTATGCAATGTACTTTATAGTGAGATACAGCTGGTGGCATTTAAAAGTATGGCAGAATGTCAACCTAGTGTCAAAGAAAGAGTTCCCATTTACTGAAACATTAATTCTTAGCCTCATTAATTCTAATAGATCAAGGTCAAGGCAGAAAACAGTTCTCATAGAGATAGATTGCTACAAGGTGACCAAGGGTAGTAAGATGAGATACTTTTACAGAGATGCGAAACATGGTTATACAGTGATAATGATGTTTTGTAGATATTGTTGACTTTTTATATTGTCATTTTGTCTTTTTATACTTTCAAATATAAAATCCAAAAAGGGTAATATGTGAAGACATACTCTGAACATTCCAAGTTTTAATATGAGCATTCTAAAGGGAAGGAAGGCTTTCTATGCTGTATATTTCAATTGGGTTAGGGAGAAATAGAATTTTGCATTATCAATTACTTTTCAGGAATCTGTGTCCTGTTTGCTGTAAACTTTTTGAATATAGGTGACAATATACTTAAAATTACTTCAAAAAAATGGGACTAAGAGTGTCTGGAGCATTATTTTTTTCTTAGAAGACGCTCTACTCTTTTCCTTGGTGCCCTCCACTACCAATGGCTTACAGTAGTGGACATGCGGGCTAGAAACAGCCTTTCTTATGTAAAGCTGCTTATGAACTATGTTTTATACTCACTGCTCCATCAAAGCCAGTGTGAAGGGTTCTCTAGTAGTAATTTATGATAGCTTCCACTTAATAATAGGGATAGCAACTGCTTCTACATAGATCAGATTTCATTGCTCATAAACTCTATGCTAATGTGAACGCATTTGTACAGATTTGTAGCAGGAAGGGCTAGGCATTTTCATACTTGCTTTTCCATTGCACAATACCTTGGGATTCCCTTTATTGAAACTTCCAGAGGTGTTGCATGTAGGGTGAATTACAATTGGTTTTCAGATTTTGCCGGGGGCTAGAGTTTCAGAAATTTGCTTGATTAATTTATTCATCAAATATTTAGTAAATATTTAACACATTCAGGGAAGGCTCCCAGAAAGTCAAGGTCAAAGGAATGGAGTAACATATAAATATTAACATATAAATATAATATATAAATACAGCATCAAAGATCTTCACGATTTTCTTTGCCACCATGTTTACCTCATTCAAAGTGATAAAACTTCCTTATGGAAATAAGTTCCATGTTTGAAAATCTCTAGCTTTTATAAATTAAAAAAAAAAAGTCTGCAAATGAGGTCGTTGCGATGAACCCCCTCACTGGATGAGGAAACCAGAAACTCTTTGAGATTATCCCCAAGAAACTAGAAGAGACTAGTGATTTGAATTTTATCTGAATGTTAGTTTTGCATTTTGACCAGAAGGGTGCACTGTTGTATCTTATTTATTGCTTGGGGGTGGGGGGGGGGGAGAGAAGAAAAAGAAAACAACAGTGTTCTTTCCAATGAACTTAATTCGTATATCCTTGTAATTTGTGCTTTCTTTTGAATTTTATTAGCATTGTAGTTTCAATTCTTAACTTCCTAGCTTCTTTTGAGTCCTTTCATGAAGGCTCACAGAGAATGGTACCAGCATGCCAAAAACCTGACTCAGCAACACTGTTGTACCAGTTCTGGTTTTTCTCTCCTCTGAGGGAGGAATTTATCACCTTTGTTACAGATGAAACAGGTTTGGCAGTAGATGCTTCCAGATGTAACCTGGAATGTTCCCAACCTTGACATCTGGGGTTCAGCTAGCTCATTCTCAACTTTCTTTCCTGCTTTCCTGGGCTGAGGTTATCGTTATGGGGGTTACGTAGTCATCCTCTAGATGTCGTTTAGAAATTGCCGTGTCAAATTGCCACTGTTGGGATATCCAATTTTCATATGACAACATGTACGTGCACTGTCCCTCCTAACTAGCTCTTTTAAAAAATACAAATAACATAACAAAAACAAAAATCCTTTATTCTGAGAGTTTATTGCTAAAGAATCATTGTAGGTAGATCATGCAAGAAAATAACAGGACACACATGAATATTTTTTTCTGAGACCTCTTTGGAAATAAAAGTTTGGTGATAGTTACATATAGAGAAAAATACATGCCCCATCTCAGATTTCTCAAGCATGGAATTGGCACAGTAGATTTCTCGACCTTTGTTAACAACATTATTTATAGTTCTTCCAAGAATTTTTCCAAGCATACACTGTCATGATTTTTAACTAATAACATCTGCAAATATGAAGGGATTGTGTTTTAAATAAATAAACACAAAGAAAATATTAGTATCAAGTCAGAGTATCAAGTCAGAGGGATAATGTATGAGTGGCCCATCATAATCTTACCTTTGTGTAAAATGTAAAGAAAAAGATTAGAAGAAAATATATCTAAATGAACAATGTGGTTTTCTTTGGGTAGTAGGATTATGGAAGATTTCTTTCTGCCTTTTGACACTTCTGTAATGTTAAAGTTATCTATGTGAGAATATGCTACATTTATAATTAGAAAAGAGAAAGAAAAATATCTTGTCCTGTACAAACTAAAATAGTCAAAGCAATTTAATAGGAAACTTCCTAACATCATCTCGTTACAAATACCAGATTTTAACATTTAAATGTAAAAGTTTTAAAATGTAAGCGGTCATATGTATTTATGGATTCAACATTTAAAATCAGCTTAAACTAAAAAAATGTCCAATTTCTTTGGGATTCTTTGCTATGTACATGTGCATATTGATTTAATACTTGAGGTTACCATTTCCATAGTAGCCTCCATTCCTGTTCAGTATTCCACAACCACAGCTAAAGCACTCACACCTATCTGACTACAATTCAATAAACTATCTGGCATCACTTGTTTTTATGTTTCTTTTTTTCTTTTTGGATTTGGCCAGCTCTTGGACTAAATTAACCCAATCAACTGATGACCTTATATCATGTAAGCACAACTCAATTAACTGCAAATATTTGAACCTATTAATGATCAACCAGTCGCTTTAACATTCTTGCTTCTGTTTCCATTTTCTGTTAGTTTAGTTTTGTAGGGCAAGTGCAAGAGGTTGAGTCTGCTGGAGGTTAAGTTGCAGTAACCCTTATTATTGGGATGATTGCCACCCAGTGGATGGTAAAAGTTTGATTTTCACCTACATGGGTCGACTTTTCTCATCTGGGTCTAGGGTGAGGTAAAGGAGGCATTTTTGGATGACATACTTGTGGATAACTCTGGGAATCATGAATCCATGAATATTTTTCTTAAGACTTTCTTAAGACTTGTATATGTGTTGGTGGGTCAGTCATTGGTGTTCACATTCTATTGACGATGTAATGATGGAATTTGAATCAAAGGAGTAAGAATTCAAAATGATGAAATGCACACTTAACACATCAGAGTTTTTTCTATATTATTCCATGGAACTCCAATATACCATTAATATATGTATGTTTAACTAGAACATAATTACTTATAGCTGAAGTTTGACCATATTTTGGCTGTAACAAATATGAGGGATATGAAAATCTTTCATCAAAAGCAGTAAACCACTATGGCAGTATTCCTCCCCATCTCTTGGTAGGAGGTTGGGAGTTGAGTGGGCATATCAGACCTTCTGGTGGGATGTGTTTGGGTTTTAAAAAAGCATATCCTTCTTCACCCTCCAGTTGAAAATCCTGGGTATTGAGCATTATGGTGTCTCGTCTATAGTATATAATTTTTATAATTTGCGTGTGCTTAGCTTTATCCGTACTTGGTAACAAGCAAAGAAGAGCTGTACTTGTTCATTTATTTCCTACTTCATTTCACAAAGGCTGCGAGATAGTATCTTAGTCATCTTTCTAGCTCTGTAGCCTTAGCACCAACCCTTGCACACAATTGATGCTTGATGAATATTTTAGAAATGATATTTGAGATATGGTAATGAGTTAGAAGTTTACCAGAATAAAGAAAAGTCTTTTGAATTTCAAAGACATTTGAGGCATGAATTCAAGTGCGAACAAACAGATGTGGGGTTGAGTGATTACATGAGTTTGAGGCTGGTGGTACAGGGCAGACTGTGTGTAAGAACTGTCCTGGCTGACCTCACACACCAACCACTAAAGACAGGAACACCATCATTCTTTGTGATCACATTTTATTTCATTTCATTTAGACTAATTATAATAACCATTTAAAATTCCTCATCTACTAGTTCCAAAATTTGGTTCAGCTTGGAGGAAGAATTGGTTGAATTTCTTTTCTTTTGAGATAGTGTTCCATTTTCTTGGTTTTTCACATGGTTGGTAATTTTCAATTGTGTTCTAGATGTTATTTGTTAAGCTGTGGAGGTTCTGTATTATGTTATTTTACTCTCATGAATATTGCTTCTTTTGTTTTTTGTAGGCAATTGGCCTTGCAAATCCTATTTCTTGCAGCGGTAACGTAGACCTCGGTTGAGATGTTTTGTCAGTAGCTGAGCTGCTTTGAGCCTGTTCCGTGAATGTGTAGTTCAAGGATCAGTTAGAAATGGAGGAGACAAATTTGACAGCTCTTTCTCTGGAAGGATCTCCCCACTACCTTCTGCAGGCATGGTTTCCCCAGCTTTATTTTTCTGGTTCTCAAGCCAGAAATATTGCAACGTTCCTACTTGCATCCCCCTACCCTTGCCCCCTTGCCTGCTGGTGTCAACTACACTTAGCTCCAGGATAAAGGCTGTGCGGATGGGGTCTTGGTACTCTTTTCTGCATACATGTCTTAAAGGTTGGCACTCTTTGTAGTATATCCTGGTGTTATTTTGTGTGTGTGTACAGGAGTATTGTTGAGTGGTCTCTTGGTCTTTCATTCCCAGAACCACAAGTCTTTTTACTGGACTTTAAAATAATTATCATGGCAATACATATTCACTTTAGAAGATTAAACTTTAATCTTTTCACCTGTAGATAGAAACTGTTGATATTTTGAGGTACATTCTTCCATTCTTTTTATATGCTTCAGAATTATTTATATACACATATAAATACATAAATATATAAATACATACAAACACAGAAGGACATAAATAAATATGCAATGGGATCACACTGTTTGGTAACCTGGTTTTCTTACTTAAAATACCATACATGTCTTTCCATGCCTGTAAATAGAAATTTAAATTATTATTTTATGGTTACTTTGTTTTTTATTGTATGGATACATAATTTATAACCCAATCACTTATTGTTAAGTGCTTGGGCTCTTTCTAGTTTTTCATTATTGTAAGTAATTATTTTAGGCAAACATCCATGTTCACATGATTGTATACATTATAACTATTAATTGAATTAATTGTTTTATTAGAATACATTTCAAGTAATGGTATTTTTCAACAAAAATATATACATTAAGGATTTAAATGCAGTTTAACAAATCATCCCCCATAAAGATTGTGATAATTTATTCTACTGTAGTATTTGTAGTAGGCTGAATAATAGTTCCCTCAAGTATCAAGTCTTAATCTTTGGAACCTGTAATCCTACTTTATTTGGAAAAAAGGGTCTTTGCAGATGTGACTAAATAAAAATCCTGAGGTGGAGAGATTTTCCTGGATTCTCCAGCTGGATCCTAAAAGCAGTCACAAGTGTCCTTATAAGAGAGAGGCAGTGGAAAATCACAGACAGAAGAGAAGAGAAGACAGTATGACCACAGAGGCAGAGATTGGAGTGATGTGGTCACAAACCAAGGAATACTGGCAGCCACCAGAAGCTGGAAGAGGAAAGAAATGGGATCTTTCCAGACCCTACACTGGAACTACATGTCTGCCAACATGGTGATTTGGGCCCAGTGATGCTGATTTGGGACATCCGGTCTCTAGAACTGTGAGAAATAAATTTCTGTTGTGGTAGGCTACCAAGTTTTGGTTACTTGTTGCAGCAGCCACAGGAAACTAATGTAGTGCATGAGAATGAATAGTTTCTTCTACTCTATGGAAATCCTTTATGGTCTTTAAGATGAAATCGAACCTTCTTATTTCACGATGCTTTGAATTTTGAAAAATTCATTTTTTTGACTATTTTAAATCCTCGGATTTGCAGTTTTTTGATGAAACAGCTAACTTGAACTTTTTATTTTTGAAATGAAATACCTCCTGTTTTCACAGTTCTGTCTCTGATGTAAGAATCTAATAAGGATAGCCTAAAAGTAAAGAGATTGAACTTAAGTTATTTCTGTTCCATGTACATTGTTCTGTGATTTTTATCAGTCTTTATAAAGTTCACACCATTTCAATCATAAGGATGTTTCTAGAAACAAGTACAAATTTCCTCTTTTCAGAAGTACAAATTTAAGCTTCTGAAAGGTACGTACTTAAATAATTTGTATCTATTTTCATTCTCTAAACATTTTGAAAGATTCATCTAAGCATAAAAGAACCAAGTAATTTTAAGATAGTTTAAAAAACTATTTTCCACTGGAACTAGCAAATTATTTATCTCTCACACATTCTATCTTTTTCTCCCTTCTTGACACAAATGTACACACCACACACACACACACACACACACACACACACACACACACACACACCCCACCATAAATACACAAATGGGATCACATGGTTTATACTTTCAGAATGTAGTGTTTTATGCTTTGCTTTAAAAAGGTAGTATTTTCTTTTTTGCTTGACTTCCTTTTCCTTCTTACCTTTCTCCCATCCCCTTGTCCCACATTGCCAAACTTTCCTATCTGGGAAACCCGTGTTAATAGGCTGGTATATATCCTCTTGTATTAGTCTCAGCGGTCATATAGTCATGAACAAACATGGTTCCTAGATCATTGTTTGATAAAAATGGGATTATATTATTATATCATCCTTTGTGTAACTTAAAAAAGTTATTTAACAATACTCATGGATATTCTTCTAAGTCTATTGATTTAGCTCTAATTCATTCTTTTTGACAGAGGCATAATAGTCGTTAGTGTGACTTGATCAGAGTTTAGCCTGTTATTGAAGGATACAACTTACTTTGTAGTATTTTGCTACCTTGAAGAGTGCTGTTATAAATATTCTTGTAAATACATTTTTGCATATGAACACTTTTATGGAGGAGATTCTGAGGTATAGGATTGACAAGACGAAGGCTATAGGTAATTTAGTTTTATAAATGCTGCCAGACTGTTTCCAAAAAGGCTAATACCAATTCATATTTTCACCAGCAATGTAGAAATATGTCCATTTTCTTCTCATCCCTGCAAGGAATGGACATTATTACTCTTTAATTTTTTGTCTCTGCACTAGGCAGAAAATATTTTATTGATTATTATTTTTCTCCTTACTTTTAGTGAGATTGAGTATCTTTGTATATGTTTACAGTCATTTGGATTTGCTCTTTCCATATTCCTTGATCATTTTTTCCATTGGGATATTTAATTTTCCTGTTGATTCAAAAAAGACACTTAATGTATTATAGATTTTACCCCACCAGCTCTCATTTCTATTGGAAATATGTCCTCAAATCTGTATATGTTTTCGTAGACTTTGTTTATTGTATCTTTTCCATACAAATGTTTAACAATTATCTATAGTGTGGATTCATCTATTCTTTTGTTATCTCTGCGTTTTCTGTCTTTATTATAAAGGTCTTCTGTACCTTCTAGATTATCCATGTAGGTTTTGAGATTTATTATGTTTTATTTTTTATGGTTTGGTCTTTATCTGAGATTCATTTTTGTTAAGTTGCAAGAGAGAGGTCCACCTATGTTTTCATCCAAATGGATAACCAACTTGGTCTGTATTGTTTAAACTGTTCATTCCTTTTTTAGCTGAACTGAAATAAAATTTCTGATATGTATTTAATCCTTAAATTTAGAGAGATCTGGTTGTGGATTTTCTGTTTATCACAGGGACTACCCAGTGAATATTTTGGTGCCATTATGATATTATTTTGATTACAATACAGTATTAAATTTCTAATATCTATTAAGACATGTCATCCCTTATTCTTCATCTTTTTCTTAGTTCCTTTTGGACTTTTTTCCTCTCTCTTAGACCTAAACGTTAAGATAACTGGATCTAATTCTTAAAAGTCTCTCTCTTTGGTTTTAATTGTATTAAATTTATATATTAATTTTTGGATTCTTTTGGTGATTTTTGAAATCTTCCCATTCAAGAACGTCACACTTCTTTGCTTTTATTCAGAGAGATATTGACTTCTGTATATTTATATGGTATTCAGCTCTTTGATAACTTCTTCATTACATTTAGTAGTAGTTTACCAGAGTCACTGGTTTATAAGGCAGAGCATCCTATAATCAACAAAAAAGACTGTGTGACTCAGTCGGTTAAGCGTCCAACTCTTGATTTTGTCTCAGGTCATGGTCTCATGGTTTGTGAGTTCAAGCCTTGCTTTGGACTCTGCACTGAAAGTGGGAAGCTTGGGATTCTCTCTCTCCCCTACTCTCTCGGCCCCTCCCTAGCTCATGCGCTCTCCCTCTCTCAAAAACAAAACAAAACAAAACAGGATATTATCTTTTTTACTCAATATGTATACCTATTATTTTATTTTCTTGCTGTATTTTATTTTTTTGAACTACTAAGTTACTATTAAACTAAAGATGATAAAAGGCACCTCAGTATATCCCCCAACTTAAATTAAAATGGGCTTAGCGTTTCATAATTTAGGATAATATTTTTCAGTTATTAGTAAATAAACTTTATTATATTTGAGTCACTGGTGTGTATTCTATTTTTATTTAGCTTTTTTATGTCAGTGATAGCTGCTTAGTTTTATCTAAGGCCCTTTCAGCAAATATTGATATGATTATATACTTTTTCTCCTTTAATTTAATATTATGAATTTACAATTATAGACTTCCTGATATTAAGTCACTCTTGCATTCCTAGAGTAGACTTTAGTTGATCATTTGGTATTATTTTTCTTTGCTGAACTGTTGGATTACACTTGGATTTCATCCTGACTCATGAATTATACTGGTCTACAGTTCTCTAGTATGTGGTTTGCAAAGCTCTACTTTAAAAACATCTGTGAAAAATATTTCGTTATGGGGCACCTGGGTGGCTCAGTAGGTTAAGTGTCTGACTTCAGGTCATGATCTCACCGTCCGTGAGTTTGAGCCTCGTGTCGGGCTCTGTGCTGGCAGCTCAGAGCCTGGAGCATGCTTTGGATCCTGTGTCTCCCTCTCTCTTTACCCTTCCCCCACTCACACTTACTCTCTCTGTCTCTGAAAAATGAATAAACATTAAAAAAATTTTAAAAAGAAAAATATTTAGTTAATGGTTTTGTTAATCAAGTACAGAGTCAAATTTTGTGAATGCAAATATTCAGTCAACAAATATTCATCAGGCTCAGTTCCATGCCACCTTCCTTTCTAGGTGCTGGTGACATAGCAGTCAATAGCACAGATATGTACCTTGCTTTGTGGGGTTTATATTTTAATGAAATGACAATGTTCCATTGAGAAATAAGTACATCATTAAGTTTAATTATTTCATTAAATTTCTCTCTATCCATATTTATTTTTTTTTGTGTACCAGATCTGTTTAACTCTGAAAAGGTTTCCACTATTATTTTCTTTTATCAGGCTCTGCTTCATTTGTAATATTTTTGCTTCTTATTTTAGATGCTGTGTTTTTTGATGCCTATAGAATTATAACTGTTATATTATGTAGTTGTAGTACATGATACTCTCTATGTTAGATTAGTCTTTATTAATATTAACGTTGCTGCTGCTTTTGCTTTTGTTTGCTTGTACTGATCTAATATAAAGTGATTTTTAGCCTTGATTGGTTTCTTTTATTTGGGTAAATGTAGTTGGGTTTTGTTTTATACCCTGATATAACCGTCTCTCTTTTTTAATGTGAGAATTCGGTTTTGCCATATTTACTATTATGACTATAGTTGATTTTATTTATTTTATGCATTTATTTATTCATTTATTCAGCACACATATGTTAAGTGCCTTCTATGTTTCAGTGTACTGGAGATTCAGCAATGACTACCACAGATAAAATCCCAAACTTGTGACATTTACACTGTAGTTGGGAGGCTAACGATAATAAATATAATAAAAATCAGAAAATTTTTGAGTATATTAGAAGGTGATAGAAGTTATGCAGAAAAAAACACAGTAAGATTATGGGCAACATTAAGAGGGTTATAATTTTAAATAGAGTGGGCAGAGTGGGTCCCACTGAGAAAAAGACACTTGAGAACAGAACTGGAGAAGATGAGAAAATGAATCAAGTGGGATCTGGGAGTATAGTTTTCTAGGCAGAAGGAATGGCATTCAGTAAGATTTTAGTGTGTCTGGCATGTTCCAATTACACATCAAGATGGCTAATCTGATGGGTTTGGTAGAGAAGGAGATGAAACGAAGACTGTGAATCCCAGAGAAGCTTGATAATCATTTAAAATGAATGAATTAGAAAGCCATTGACAATTCAAGAAATGTATTTAAAACATTTATTGAGGTATACATCTGCATATGTATATGAAATGTACTCTGATGAGTTTTAAAACATTTATATATTTGTATAAATACCACCATTATCAAGATATAAAGAGTTTTTATTACCCAGAAAGTTCCTTTGTGCCCATCTTAGTCAATAACCAGATCCCATCTCTGGCTTCAGACAACCACTAATCATTTTTTTCTATCACTAAAGATTAGATTCGTCTTTTCTAGACCTTTATACAAAAGCAGTCATATAGTACCCTTTGGCTTCTTTTGCTCAGCATAATGTTTTTGAAAGTCACCCATGTCGTGTATATTAGAAGCTCTTTTTGTATTGGTGAATAATATTCTATTTGAGTATACCTCAATTTAATTAGCCATTCTCTGGGTGTATGAAGGACATTTGAGTTGTTTCCAGTTTTTTACTGTTATGACTAAACCTGTCATGAACATGCATATATAATTGGTCTTTGTATAGACCTATTTTTTCATTTCTCTTGAATAAATATCTGGGAGTAGAATGGCTGGGTCACATAGTGAGAGAATATTACACTTTATATGTGCCAAACTATTTTCCAAAGAAATTGAACCATTTTGCATTCCCATAAGCAATGTTGTTGAGTTCCTGTTGCTCCATATCCTCATCAACACTTGATAGTGTCAGACTTTTAAATTTTATTTACTCTAATGCATGTGGAGTGGTACCTCATTATTTTAATTTGCAATGCCCTGATAATTCATGATATTGAGCTCCTCCTCATGTGATTTTTACCTAGGAATGTATCTTCTTTTGTGGAAATTCTGATCAGATCTTTGCCTATTATTTTCTTTGGTTTGTTTGGCTTCCTTATATTGAATTATAAGAATCAATAAAAGTCATAGCAATATGACTTATATACATAGTACTTTGGTGTGTGTGTGTGTGTGTGTGTGTGTGTGTACATGTATATACTAATGAATAACTAACTATAGCCAATGTCAAAATAAATCAAATAATATGTAACATTAATATATCGATTAAAAAATTCTAGCTCCTATTTGGAATTACGTTTTTAAAAATAACTTCTGGGTTAGAACAATTTCTCATTATAGTGCTGTAATTTTTAAATGCTAGACAGTTGTTGTATTCGTATTTTGTATCTCGCAGTGCAGAAACATTACTGCAAATTATTTTACTTCAAATTTTATCATTAACTCTCCACCGGGTACAAACTAAAGAGTTTAATTTTACTTGGCATATATCCTTCCATTCCCTTTGGTTGGCTGAAAATGCATAACGTGGCCATATTACACCCATAGGTGTTATAGATTATAACCCACACTGTTCCCTCTTTCAGCCCTTCAGCTCAATTGATCTAGAATTACTCAGATTATCTATCTAGCATGACCTTCTGAATTTTCACAAGGATGAAGTTATATGTCAGAGCCTTAAAAAGATGCATTTACCATTTTAGCTTCTTGGGGGCAATAGGAAGATTTATTTTCCCAAAAGTCACTTAATTCCACTGTAATATCTTCTTTACCTTAGGAAGAACAACAGTGTATTTCTTTGTGCTCAGCTCAGCCTGCCAGCTGAGTCCTTCTCCTTTGTGCTTTCTCCTCTACATCCTCCTTCCTGTGTTTGCTTAGTGTACAAATACCAGAAACCAACCTTTCCATCTCCTGTGAATTAGAAAATATTATCACAGCCAGGGTATTGTTGAAAATTAAATTTAACAAATAAAAGTGTAGTGAAGTTTTAAATATAAATCAGACACATCCCTAGGATTTGCTTTTAACGGCACACCTTCTAAGAAATTATATTTTTACTCCCAGCAAATTACCTAGGAGAAAAAAATGACAAGAGTAATCTATTTTTTTCACAGCTGGTTGGTTGGCCAGAGTTTCTCATCAAGGAGTACATGCTGTTTGCTCCCCAGATGGACAGCCTGGATGAGCTACAAATCCACAGAGCCTGGGACACAAGGTGGAAATTATACTGCCAGTGCTTTTAATCTTGCACAGCTCTGCACACTCGAAATTGCAAGTGGCCCATTTCCAAATGAACATCTATTGGGACAATATCCTATATCTTGTCAGAATGAGTCCCATTAAATCCTCAGCTGGAATTAGACCAAAAACTTGTAATAATTACGGGAAACTTATTAAAAAGTTGAAACCCTAGACTGTGACAGTGAAAACACTTAGGCCACATTAACAGTAATTGAAATCTCTGTGAGTATTTCTTTTCAATCAGTTCTTGTTGATAGCCAAGCAAAGAATGCCCAAATGAGAAGGTATGAAACCCAAACACCCAACTTCTAAGGGGGCAATTATCTTTTGTTTCATTACAAAATGTAGCATTAGAATGCTAGCGAACTGATCTCTTGGGAGCAAAGGCATCTGCCAGAAGGCTGTCCCTGGCTCCCATTGTGAACTTGGGTTTTGCCACTGTGTCCACCATCAGGATGCAGGCTCCTTGGGCCTGTCCTTCATGTCATGGGTCTCCTTCCCTCTCTCTTCTGCCACTCTACCTTCAAAATGCACTGCTTCTCCTAGTAAGTCCTGATTTTAAGAACAAGAGTATTAAATAAATAGTTTTAAAACCTGGAAGAGTGAACTGTTTCTACTGTTTAGTAAGTTTAGGGCTTGTTTTGAAAGCAGAAAATATTAAAATAATCTTTTCTGCATTTCAATCACAAGGATGAATCTACTTTCAATTTGTCCTCAGATGGGAAAGTTTGTAAAATGAAATTTTTCAAGTTAGGAGACTTTTTCAGTTTGTTTTTGAGTCTCTTTTTTCAGCTTGTTTTTCAGTAATTTTTACATTGAGGAACTCATTTCTGTATTGCTGGGGGTGATTCTTGGGCAACCTTAATTTTGATTTGTTTTGACTTTTATAGCTCAGGATGACTTGAAGAGATAATTTGGACTCTTGCGAGACAAATGATAGAGAAAAAAAACCCTCAAATTTTGGGCTCATGGAGGATATAGGCCATTCTTAACGGCAAGTCTGATTTCTAGAGTGTATCTAGTGAATGCAGTTGTATCTCTTTTTTTACAGAAATTCCGATTCTCAACAAATGCTTCAAGTAGAAGGTCAAACCTTCACTGGAAAACTAAGTTGGGTTGCAGACAGAAGGGGCAGTGACAGATTGGAGTGACCCGGAGTACTGGAACAATGATGGTGAGAGACTTAAAACTAGACTTTGTGTGTAGGGGTCAAATAGGGGAGCTCTGGGGAGTTTCATTTGGGGAAGACTCAATGTACATGGCTATAGAGAGCGGAGGTGGGATCTGACGGTGGAAAGAAGGGACACCGTAATAGACCGTTGTCCCAGAATGAGGAGAATGAACTGCTAAAGATGAGAGTGCATCCCATTTCTGTGGGTGTCTGGGGAAGGTCTGGGCAATCAGCTGGAATGATGGTGGAGGTAACATAATCACGTCTGAATTATTGAAGTAAATAAATAACTCCAGGTCCCTTCCAATTCAAATGTGCCATGGTTTTATGAGACTCCATTTATTTTTTTCAAGAGAATGAGGTGTATTTTCTAATTAGTATGATCCAAATGAATGCCGACACTCTATAGGAAAAACATTTTTCCTAAATATGTTACAGATCCTACTGTTATGATCTTCATAATGTTTTTTCTTAGATCTTATGATATAAACCTTACTCCAGTTGAATTTAAATTTATCATGAATTCTAAGGTAGCTAAAATTTAAGGAATTTACTTCTGAATTGATGGATCGTGATGAAGAGGATAATACTCCCCAACCACTTTAAACACTTAAAAACATAAGCTATCGTATTTTGAAGGGTGGAAAGCATCTTTAGAATGGATTTAGAATTCCCTATGCAACATTTGTATTCTAAATATTTTATGTTGTGAGAGGGTAGTGACAATATCACTACGTTTTCCATTACTTAAAATAGGCTCCTGATAGGGGATGACTTTAAGCTCTAGAACAGAATTGGAATCTCTGTCTTTTTAGGTAATACTTTATTCTTAGATTGTTAAATGACAGCCATAAAAAAATGATACTTCAGTGCCCCCAAATGGGTTCTTTTACAAAGGTACAATAGGAAAGTACTGAATGACAACACAGAAGATCATTAAATCTATTTACATTGAAACCAATAGCTATAATCTATTTCCCTGTACAGTGAGCTAGTGTGCCCTGGCCTAATTGTGTTCCAAGGATTGATCATTGATAACATCTTAGTCCTGCCTCCCCAATTATGGGGTGTGAAGAAGGGAGGAGGCCCAGGAAGCAGTGAAAATGTCAGGAGTGTCGACAAGAGAATTAAGGGACAGAAGATATACCATTACTTCTTACTAGACAATGTTTAGATTATGCTTAAGTTTTCTTTTCTCTATTGCTGTTATCATCCCTGTCAGCCACTGTGATGTCTTGTTTGGTTTTTCCTTGCATCATTGAAGATGCTTAGGGAATAATCGCTTCTCCTAGTTCTTTCAGAGGGTAAAATAACAAAATAGTGGTGTTTTGTATTCACTTTATATTGCTTTCTGCACAATTATCCCAGGCTGTGTTTGGCTCTTGACTCGATTTCTTTTCCTAGTCTCTCAGGATGAGGAAGAGAAGAGCTTCCTCTGTTCGTCTCTGTGGTGCCCTGGTCTTACTTATAACCTGGGTGAGCTCTGCTTTGCCTTGACTCTTTTTTTTTTTTTTTCTTTAGAGTTTATTTTTGAGAGAGAGGAAGGAGGGAGAGGAAGGTGGAAAGAGAGAGAATCCCAAGCAGGTTCTACACTGGCAGCATAGAGCCCAACGTGGGGCTTGATCTCATGATCTGTGAGATCAGGCCCTGAGCCAAACCAAGAGTCAGATGCTTAACCAACTGAGCCACCAAGTGCCCCTGATTTGCCTTGACTCTTAAGTACAGTCAGAATCTACTTTCTTTCTTTCTTTTTTAAATGTTTATTTATTTTTGAGATAGAGAGAGAGAGGGAGAGAGAAGGGGAGAGGGGCAGAGAGAGAGGGAGACACAGAATCCTAAATGGGCTCCAAGCTCTGAGCTGTCAGCACAAAGCCCGACATGGGGCTCAAACTCACCAACTATGAGATCATGACCTGAGTCGAAGTTGGACCCTTAACCGACCGAGCCACCCAGGTGCCCCAGAACCTGCTTTCTTCTCTAGAGCTGATCTTTGCGGGGGGCCTCACTTACCCTGGGAACATAAATGGTGGGAAAACAGTTTGAGAACAGATTTAACAATTCAGAGGCAAGGGTCAGGCCTCAGTGAAACTACTCAGGTGGCTGCACAGTCAGAGCCTCCAGGACCGTTGCCGTCTGTCCAGTTACGTTTTCCTTTGGGTGGCTGTTCCATGACTCCCAGCTTCCTTCCCTTTCCTGCCACCCCCCACTCACTAATGAGGAACCCAGTACTTGCACACAGTTCCTTTTCCAACAAGAAGCCTTCCAGCGGGGGGCCCTGCTCAGACTTACCCGCACTTCCACGTGTCCTGCTGTCTTTCTTCCACTGAAGTCTGACTTTGCAGTCTCATAGTCTGAGAGCCGATTTGGTGACTGCAGAGGGAGTGGACCTGCTTTCTGGATAACGCAGTGGCGTGCGCTCATCTGAAAGTCATTCTGTACAAATGGATTAAGTAGTGTATTCATTTCCGTTGCTGCTGCCGCAAATTGCCACAAAGTTAGTGGTTTAAAACAGTACAGATGTATTCTCAGAGTTCTGGAAATCAGAAGTCCCAAATCAAGGTGTTGGCAAGGTTGAGCTCCTTCTAGAGGCTTGAGGAGAGAATGTTTCCTTCCCTTTTTAGCTTCTATAAGCTGCCTGCATTTCTTGGCTTCTTTTTTCTTTCTTTAATTACTCCAACATCTTGCTTCTGTCCTCACATCTACTGCTCCCTCTGATCTCCCGTCTCCTCTTGTAAAGACCTCAGTGGTTCTATCAGGCCCACCTGAGTAATCCAGGATAATCTCCTTGTCACAAAATCCTTACCTTAATCGTACCTGCAAAGTTCATTTTCCTGTAGATGGGAACATTCTCACGCGTTCCAGGGATTAGGAGGAGGACATCTTTGGGTGGCATGCATTCAGCCTGTTGCGAGTAATATTCAGTGTAGATACTCTTTCACACAGTGTTTCTCAAAATGAAACAATATACAGACCGCTTTTCAAGGAAAAAAATTTTATAGGCTCTGCCCTATGTTGACTTATGTTTATTAATTTGTTGCGTGAATACATACAAACATTAAACTGCTTATAAAAGCCTCGTGTTTGCAGCTCTCCTACAAAGATAAAACTAAAACAAATTTACAAATTAAATACAACCCACAAAGTGAATACAATTCAACTTAAGTACCCTAATTTAATACGATAGACAATATGGTTTCACTGAAAGTGGAATTGCTGAGTAATTTGAGCATGGCGCTGACCATGGGCATTGGGTGTCTCCCAGGTGTAGCATGCCTGGCCTGCCCGTTGTGTGATGGCTCAGACTCAGTTCTTCCTTGTTCCCTCAGAGCTGTCATCCATAGAGGATTCTCTCACATAATTTGGCTTTTACCTCTCTTGAACACTTGCTCATTTCCTCATTTGCCTAAGGCAATGAAAATACTACTGTGGATCCCAACAAAAATACTGGCTCTGAATTTGCACCACAGTACTTGACTCGATAATGGTCATCCAGGAGATCCAGAGTGTGCGTTCTTTAAAAAAAGGATTATTTTTGAATTGAAAAACCAGTCATAATTTCTTACAGAGAATTCGTCTGAGAGACTCTGCCCTAACTCTGACTTTAATGGTGGAATTCACAAGCAGCGGAGGAAGCATTTTTCACTGAGAATATTCTTTTAGGTAAATCATACATCACTCGAGTTTTAACTTTTTAATCTTCGTACAATACACTAAAGCTCTTGAGGGGAGTACTTTACAAGACTGCGCTTTCAATAGTCTGGGACTATGTATTTGATGGGAAGAATGGTTGTTTAGAAAGGACAGAGCAGGGGGTTGACAGAGTGAGAGGGGTGTGAGGGGTGATGAGCGGACAAGAAACTTATTATATGAGAGCCCTGGTTTCCATTACGCTGAACGGTTTGGCTGTTGGGTTACGTCGTCACCCCGGAAAGAAGTTAAATGTCCTCATAGTCTGGAGAAGGCACGGGCTCCCTGTCCCGGCTATAGTTCTTTCTATAATCTGACCCTCACAAAGCTGTCATTTCCTCGGTGTTCTCCTCCATTAGTGAAGGTTGGTAGGATGTGATTTCACGAGCTGCTTCTGGACCAAAATTCTCTTGTTTGCTGAGCTCCATGCTGTTCTGAAAACATCAGTTACAATGCTATCTGCTTTCTTCTGGGAAAATTCTAGTCTGCAGTCAGGTCAGTGAAGGCGATTAGAGATTCTGGAGCTGGTGGGATATGCACACTGCCCTATCAGTCCTGCTGAAATTCATTGTCTTCCAATTTTTAGTTTGTTTTGAAATAAAAAAGACAAATTTACATTTCCACTAATTGTTTTTTCCTTTCCCTTTGATTAGTCATAAAGGCTACTGCTGTCATTCATAGTAGAAAGAATTTTATGTTTTCTTTGTGAAACAAAACAGTTCTATAATGGACGAAAGGAATCTTGGAAAAACGTCAGCAAGGTATACATATTTCTTGCTCTTGCATTTGGATTTAGCAGCTAAGATATACCCCAAATTATTATCTACCTAAGATTTATCACAAGGTGATAATCTCATCAAAATCTTATCCACTACACAGTATTGCACAGATTCCCTTCCTGTTGGTAAATTTACTCACCAATTTTGTTTGCAGCTCTCAGCTTCTTAATAGAATGTGGCATTTGGTTTTTAAGAGTTGTTTATCCTGATTATTGCGATGTAATTACAACGGAAATATCTTGTTTGTGTGTAACGGCTGCACACTATTTAGTGAATGAATAAACAAGTGGATGATGCTAAAAAGCTGATTTTTAAATCTTAATTTCATGGATTGCTTTGATGCCATCGTATGATTTTATTATAAGTAGATTCTACCAGAAACCAAGGGAGAGTTGGAAAGAAACAGAATGGGATGAGGGTGTGGTGGGGGAGGAGCAGGTATGATGCTTCGGTGTATGTGCTGAGATTTTTTTTTTTAGAGCACAGAAAATAATAACATGACAAACATTATATTCACCACCAGAAATTATTATTTTGAACATTTCTTTTTTCACATTTTCTTTAAGTCTTTGAAATAAAATAAATAGAAAGTAAATAGAAATAAATAAATAGAATAAAACTGAAGTGTCTTTTTGCTCCACATCCTGGCCCATACCCCCTTACCCATCATCCAGCCATGGCCACAACTGTGGATTTGATGAAAATCCTTCCAGTTTATTCTTGTGTATTTGTGTGTGTGTGCACACTCATGCACATGTGGGTATAGTGTTATTTTCTAGCTTGCATTTTTAATTGCCTTAAATGCAGGCATGGATAGGATTCACAAGAGGACTATGCTGTTTCCTCCTTCCCCCCTCTTTTTCTGTTTTTGGTCCTGAGCTAGTTTTCTTTTTTGTGTACAACCCCTCCTGTAAGTGAGGAGGACATGTTTTTCAGGACCTAGTATTTTCTTTATTTATTTACCTTTTAAATTTTAAGTAGGTCCCATACCTAATGTGGGGCTTGAACTCAAGACTCAGAGGTCAAGACTCACATGCCTACTGGCTGACTGACTGAGCTAGGCAGGTGCCCCCAGGACCTAGTATTTTCTTTAAAAATACTTTATTTTTCTACTTATGAGTAGAATGCAGGCTCATTCAGAAAACTGAAAAAACATCAACAGGTCTCTCTTAACAGGGAAGCTTCTTTACATGCAGGGGAGCCCTCCTACTCCCGACTCCCCCTCCTCTGTTTTATTTTTCTCCATAGCACATACTGTCATCTGAGGTACTGTGTGTTTACATGCTCATTTGTTTATTTCCTGTATCCCGTCCGTAGAATCTAAGTTTCATCAAACTGGGGCTTTCCCTTTTCTACCATTATTTCCTCCACGTCTAGAATCGTGGAAGGCACCCAGTAAATATTGGCAGTATGAATAAATGAATGAAGAGCTTCAGTGTTTTTCGTATTATATACATGTCATTTTGTATAAAAAGCCGTCATACAAAACAGCTTATTTTTTAGTTTTATTTTTTTAAACATTTATTTATTTGGAGAGAGGGCGAGCAAGTGGGGGAGAAGCAGAGAGAGAGAGATGGGGAGAGAGCGAATCCAAGCAGGCTCCACACTGTCAGTGCAGAGCCAGATGTGGGGCTTGATCCCACGAACCGTGAGATCATGACCTCAGCTGAGAGGAAAGCAAGAGTCGGACGCTTAACCAAGCGAGCCGCCCAGACGCCCCTAACAGCTTGTTTTTTAAAACCGTATAGGGGCGCCCGGGTGGCTCAGTCAATTGAGCCGTGGACTTCGGCTCAGGTCATGATCTCGCGGTCTGTGGGTTCAGGCCCCACGTCGGGCTCTGTGCTGACGGCTCGGAGCCTGGAGCCTGCTTCGGATTCTGTGTCTCCCTCTCTCTCTGCCCTTCCCCTGCTCACGCTCTGTCTCTCTGCCTCTCAAAAATAAATAAATGTTTAAAAATAAATTAAAATAAAACTGTATATATTGTCGACATTTGCCTTATCAAGAACATTCTTCTCTAACACTTTTCACAAGGGCTCCTTCATGTTCTTGTTTAGAAACGTGACAGTTTACTTCCTCATTGTCTAGTCATGCACATCCTGATGCTGTGCAAAATTTTATAATAAATGACACGTCAGGGAAGGATGGGCACTGAATACACATCCCTTCCCTGCGCTTTCTCTCCCATTCTGCGGAATAGCACTACAGCTAGGGCGGGGGAGAGGGCAGGCCTCCAGTTCTCCCGGAGGCACCGACAAGCTTGCAGCAGCATCTCTGGGCCTCCAGTTCCCTCGCTTATAAACTTCACATAGCCCACTAGATACTGGTTATCACTGTCCTTTTTTCTACCTGGTGCATTTGGGTCAGACAGGAAACAAGTTTCGTATTTCTCTTCTTATTCAAAGCCATCATCCAATGTTGTTGAGTATCGCATTTCAATACTTCTAATAGGACGTGCATCATGGGCTGAACCTACCTGTGATTTTTACCCCTTAGGAGATTTTGGCTGATCATTCAGAAATATAGCTTATTTTGTTTTGCTAATTTCATGCAACCCCCTGCCTATCGCTTAATCTTCAGCACCTCTCAAGTCAATTGATCAGAGGTAATTTAGATAAAGCATTTGCTTTCTCCTCCTACCCCATGATCAATAAGTGACTGCTTAGGAATAATTAAGCGTCCTCACCTCCTAGCATGTACCACCTAAGGGCCCCTTAGTTACCGGCACACAAACTTGCTGCTGTGACCCAAGGAGAAATGTTCTCCTTAGAAGAATAAGCTCCTTAGTAATACAGGTATGAGGATAAATCAGTGACTCATTAGCTTCAAGGAATGTCCCTTTTCATCTTCCAGAGAAATACCTTTGTATTTTCTTGCCTCTAAAAGTTTAAGGAGATTCCAGTTATTTTTATTTGTTCACCCATATTGGCCAGTCTAAGATTGCCTTACTCAAAGTCTCAGAATAAAAAAACTCTTACAGGAGTTAAAGGAGTTTCACATTATATTTATCTGCAGAACATACTCGATTTAATTAATATATGTGATAGACATAATGGGAATACTTCCTATTTATAGTGTTTTCATAGTTTGTAAAAGACTTCTGCAGATTCTGTCATTTGTCCCTTGCAGCCTGAATGTCTTTATTTTCTTGGAGAGGAAGCTAACTTTTAGAAAGGTCAGTGTTTTTTTTGCCTATTGTTACAGTTAGTGAGAAGTGAAGTCAGTGAGGATTCAGATCCCAAACCACTGACCCAGTTCTGCCGACAAAGCCTGGGTGCCTGGCACTATCCAGATGTTCCTCACCCTCCTCCATATTAGAATCGCCTGAGAAGCTTGTTAAAAAACCCTGGTTCCTGGGCTCCCCCGTCTCAAGGATTCTACGCCATTTGGTCTGTGACAGGGCCAGGAATCACTGTTGTTTAAAAAGCTCTCCAGACGATTCTAACGTGCAGTCCTAGGGCTCTCCAGCACAGTCTCCCCACGTAGTGATGAAACAATAGGCTGTTAGCCCCTAATCAAGAAAAGAAGCAGTTTAGCACAAAAAATAGAAAAGAATGATGACTTTATTTTGCTCTCCCTCTATGTCATTAGAGAAAATCATGGGAGTTTAAAAGTCATTGCAGAGAGATTAAGCTTTTTATTAAGAATTATGGAATGGCAGAAGCTTCTACCTATGGTATGACCCCCTCAGGGAAGAAAGCTGCCCCTTTTCCACTGGCAGGTGACTCCTCTAACAGCAATGTGAGGCCAATCTATACCTTACCATTACCTTATTTTGACCTATCTCCTTTTGATGATGCAAAAGAATGTTAATCAAGCCTGATTCTTTTTTGGTTCATCAAAAGACTTGACTCCAGTCAGTGACTCTCCACTCTTCGTTTCAGGTCTCGAAGTGCAAGAGTTTGGCTATTCTATTTGTCTCTTCTGTCTCATCTGGAATGGGTTTGGCACACATTCACCGCTTTACCTGTTTGGCTCCTTTTCATACGCTGGTCTCAGAAAACCGTCTTGAGAGGGCTTCTCCGGACTTCAGTGGTGCCTGTTCGGGAGGTCTGCTCTGTGTGTATTTTTTAACCACTGCTGATGCTTGATTTATCATGCCTTACCTCTGCTGCCGGAAGGGCCTCCTCAGAATTCTAGTCCTCTGTTGTTCATGTCTATTCATGTGTACCCTTTTTGTGTAACTGCCTACATTTTAAGTGATTGGCTTTGAGGAGGCAAGAGGCTCCCGGGCTCAGTCCCGGTCAGTCTTCACAGCCAGACCCACCTGCCTTGGTGGAACTGCAGGGCTTTCACTGACGAGCTGGGAGGTCTGTGCCAAAATACTTAATCTCTTGGAGCCTCAGTTTCTTCATTTGATTTGAGAATTAAATAAAATAAATTGTTAAGTGCCCGGCATAATGTGGGTGCTCCATCTGTATTAGGCTGTTTTCCTGATTCGATGTTCTGTTTTCAAAATACTATAGCTGCATAGCTAAGCCTGCCTGTGTTATCTTCACCCCTCAATAAATAGGTCTAGCTTCTTGACAGTTCACTGGAAAATTGGAATTCTATCTCTGATCTGTCCCATTCCAAAGTTTGTTGCTTCTTTCGCAAGCATCTTCTGGATTTTAGATAGGACATCCATTTAGAGAATGGCAAGAGAGATGCTTAAACAATAATGTCCAAGTCACCGCCTGCTTTCCCCAAGCCGCAACCTTTGCATGAAACATTTGGGTACGTAGGGTATGAGACATATAGGGGTGCTGATGGTTTTGGTGGCATAGTTGTGTTGGAGTGGGTGTGTGTCTACGGAAGGAATGTGATTATCATAATCAATTCACAAAACTCCTCGTGGTGTCTAAGTGGCAGAGCCCTGCATGTTGAGAAACTCCAGAGAATCTTTAAATAAGAAACTTCTCACAGGAGTCAAATATCAACAAAACATCTGTGTGCCTAATCAAGGAGGTACAAGGCCACACTTAGTCAACAGGAAGATTCCCTGTAGAAAGACATCACTAAAAGAAGTGCCATATGATTTATTTGCTCTAACTCAATTTCCATCTGTCTCATAAAATGGATTGTGTACACATTGCACTCCAGGCATCCAGCCAGGGCGGAAGCATACCAAGGAGCAGAAAACCTTCCCCCCCCTCGGGTTGTTGGTGACATGCTCTGCTAAGAGCCAGGCATGGCCAGGGTGGTCTACAAGGAGACGCCTTGGACCACTAACCAACATCACAGACCTTTGGAAGTTGGCTGGATCACATGCCTCTGAACAAGGCTTCATAGCAATAATGGGGGCCAGGTGGGTTTTGAACATTCTGCTTTTTTTCCAGAAATTCCTTTAACTTACATTTGCAGACTCCAGATGGTCATTTTTGCCAGTTCAGGCAAGATGCTATTCATAGTTGCTTATATTTCCTATATAAATGGGGAGTGGGCCAAACAAATGCTTTCTTGCTATAGCATGTTAAAGCAAATCAGATGAAACTGAAACCCTTTGTTATTCTATAAACAGAGTGAAGGAACTGCTTGTGGCCAAGAAAAAACCAATGTGATCCTATAAAACCAAATCAATTGATAAGAACCAAAGAATTCCTAGAGCCTTCTGAAAACTCAGGTATTTGGGGGCTTCTCCTTACCTTTTCTAGGTACCAGTAATCTCATCTCTTTTGTTCCTAAAGTTTCCTTGTTTAGGGTATTGTAACATCATCAACAGATTTTAAGAAACTAGTTCCGTAGGTTTCTTCAGGTTTCATCCTTCTGCATTCGTTTTTGTTAGGCAAACCTAACAAGTCAGTTCCGTAACATGTTTGCCCCGGAGAGGAAGGAAAAGGAAGTCAGCATGAGGACACCCCCAGACAGGGTTCCACGTCCTCTCCCTTGGAGCCACAGCATTCCTATGAGCACACCCTGCTCCGCTCCGTGTGACTTGGGGCAGTTACAAAGCCACTCAGGGATTTCATTCCCTCCCTCATGAAATGGACATAATATACTTATCTTTCAAGTTTCTCTGGAAGTCTGAATGGCATAAAGTTACATAAAATCATGGTCTTACTCCTGTATGCTCAGTGGATGGGGTTTAATAAATATTACTTATATCTGAATCTGAATGTCAAATCCTCATGCCGGGGTGGGTGATAGCGAGGGACAGCTCTTGCTCTTTGGGGTTGGAATATCTCCTAGAAGAGGAGATTACCTCTCCTCTGAGACAGATGACTCAGCGGACCTGATGCGAGCCCACTGCCTGCCAGATACAGTGACCCGGTGCTGAGGAAAGCAATGAATAAAAGAACCCCAGCCCCCACAGAGTTTATGGCCTAGCTAGAGACAGGGACATTCAAATAAATAAATCACCATCCAGATGCTAAGGAAAACAACTAAATCATGCACAGGAGAGAGAGATAACACACAGCAAAAGTAAGGCTATGGGTTAAATCTGGCCTGCTGCCTGTTTCTGTAAATAAAGTTCATTGGAATACACCTGTGTTCATTTGTTCATGTATTGTCTGCGGCTGCTTTTGCCCTAAAATGGCAGGGTCGAGTACAGTGTGTTGTGTTTCAACATAGTACATGTTCCTAAAAATCACTACTCAGTGCAAGATCGTCCAATAAAATCCACAGGTTTTTATGGGAAAAATGGCGTTGAGGGCAACACTCAAACACTCGGTCAGAGACAAATATTAAAAATTGATACGAAGCCGACAAAGACAGTACCACTATTTTACACCTGTTAAATGGTTAAGGAACATATACCACAATGAATACGGCAGTTTAGCTTGAAAAACACCTGGCGTCTTCCAGAAGGGCTTAGGCCCGTGAGCTATTCAGTGGTAGAAAAGGGCTCGTCTGAAATCGGATGGGAAGCTGTAGCGCCCGGGGGAGTTGATGTGGCTCACAGCAGCCCTGGTGACCTGGGGCGGGTGGTGGATGTTTGAGGTGCGTGTGTGTGTATGTTTTGTGTATTCCTGTGTGTCTTGTTTCGACGGGGCGCAGTTTTCCGTCATCACCTAGTGGTTCTCACTGGAGGAAACTGTACATAAACAAACATGAAATTTGTGTCATACTCATATCATTCGCCGATACATTAATCACATTGGGACAAATTCATGTTTCTGAAACAAGTGTTATTGATTGTTGTTGCAACAGAGACCATATGGCCCACAAATCCTAAAAGACATACCCTTTAGCCCTTTCTGGAGAATGTTTACTGACCTCTGGCACAGAGGAAGGAGGAGTTAATGCTGAGGTATCAGGAAGGTTTCCAGAGAGTGTCATGTCATGGCTGAGGAGGAGGAGTATGACAGGGTGGCACAAGAGAACAGGACTGTTTTGCCATTTTTGTGGTTATTCCTTCTTCCATCCTATATGGACCTTTCTTCATCCCCGCGGCCTTTCCCAAGAGCGCAGCTCTTCCGTGTTTTATGCAGAGGGAACTAAGTATGGGTCAGAAAATGCTCCTGTGATTTAGGGACACTGAAAGTCACTTTTGCCCCCAAAATACTTCTCCCAGCAGCCTCATCTTGAAAAGACATGGCCTTGGTAAACCCCTTCTTTGTGGAAACGCAAATAGAGTGGCTCATTGGTGTCGTTACCACCAAGTTCCATAGTCTTCCCGTTTACACCCGCTGTGTGGGGTCTCACTCCTTTCCTGAGGCCTGGCACCATCAGGCCTTTGCCGCTTCATCTCCCAGAACCACATGGAGCTACTCTCCGTTTCCCTCTGAGAGTTATGAGTCTGAT
>PITB01021617.1:0-28729 GCA_004024585.1 Paradoxurus hermaphroditus | reverse complement strand
CACCCGGACCATCTGCTCAGGGCTCTGTGCCCCTCGGTGCTCCAGCAGCACCGAGCACTCCACTCTAAGCCTCTGCTTTCCCAGCTGGCTACAAGCAGCTCCTAGACTGGAGTGAAGTCCTATCCTCAGGACCGAGCATTAGTTGCTCAGTGGTGGACACGTGGCTTTCTGTGTCCTGCTGAGAGGGCTAGGAGCATCCATTCCAGAGTCTACAATCTAGAACAGAGACCAGCAGGCGTTCCTGAAAAGCTATGGATGTGGCCAGAAAGAAAGGAACCAGAGGGTCCCCTAGGAAGCTTAGTTCTGGTTTGGATTTTTTAGGAAAAACCACAAACAAATTACAGAAAAACTAAAGGCACCCCATTCCTCTTTTAAAATTCATACAAGGGACTTTGAATAAAATATTCTGTAAACCCAAACCAGAACTAAGCTAGTTTACTGAACTCAAAAGAATCATTTTCACTGAACCATAAAACAAATGTTTCCCTAAAACTTACTGGCTAACCAGCACATACGGGAACAAAGCATTTCCCAAAACAATTTCACCGAACTTACAATCCACACGCTGTTGGGAAGTCGATGTGTACCTTCCTGCCTGGGAAGCTGAGGTCCAGGCGCCCGTGAACGACTGGCGCCCGTTAGGCCATCCCCTCCCCCGTCTTTGCCTCAGCATTTGACGCACCTGCTCTCCTGATGACTGGCCACCACGCCACCCACCGAGCCTGACTCTGGCCCTTGCATCTGCTGTTCTGCTGTTCAGCTCAAATGCAGAGATTGGCTATTAACCCTGTAAACAGGTCTCTGCCCTCCCCCTGCCCCCCAGGTTAATAGCTGGCGGTGGAAAGCGGAGCTGACGCAGAATGAGAGGTGGGGGCGTGTTTCAAGTGTCTAGGTGAGCGGTGCCCAACTCCATGAATAGTCCTGGGTTGAGCGCAGGATGGGGAAGGCTTGGAACCTTGAGAGGCAAAATTATTCATTCCCCCAGCTCATAGGCCCACAGATGCTGCACTGCCCCCTTAGCTGAGCCCCCTCTCGTGGGCCTGCAGGGAGGAGAGAGAGGTCGCCTGTGGGCAGGTGTGCCCCACCCAGAACTACCTGCATCTAGAGTGACCCAGCCCTGGTGCCCAGGTTTGCGCGCGAGGACCGTTCCATCCGCCCCATTTTGGTTGAGCAAACAAGCCCTCAGGCCCTCAGGCCGCACACTCCCCCCCCCCCCCCCCCCCCCCCCCCCCCCCCCCCCCCCCCCCCCCCCCCCCCCCCCCCCCCCCCCCCCCCCCCCCCCCGTCCCCAGACCTCTCCACAGGCTGCCACCTCCCCACTCAGGTTACCAACTGGGTGGGACGCAGGTCCCCGGCCATTGCCCCTTCCAGGCCACAATTTCCTTTTCAGGTCAGGGAAGTCTGAGGGCTTTTAGGCCTAAGGACAGGAGCTTGAGGGTCCAGCCTGGGACGTGGGAGGAAGATTCTTCAGGGCCTGGCCAGGCTGGAGCAGTCTTACCACTTCAGATCCCTGGGAAGACAGGGAGAGGGAGCTATGTCTGGTGACCCCAAGGCCAGTGACTAGGAACATGGGAAGGGTGTTGGGTGGCAAGCTACTCCCCCTCCCTTCTTTGAGACATCACTGGAGTCTGTGGACCGGGAACAGGGGGAGGAGTCACCTGATCCATAAATCTCAGAGCTGGCTGGCTGGGGGGTCCCACTGTCACCTGGAGGAGCCACCTCAAGGAGCCACCTCGTCCACAGCTTTTCCTCGGTGAGTGAAGAGGCTGCTCTCCCCCAAGGGCTGGGACTCCTGGATGGCAGTCTGTCCTGGGCGTATGGCACGCTGTTCCTCTTCTCCCTCCCAAGTCTCTCTACCCATGAACCTTTCCAAAAAAGAACCCTTTCCCTTTCCCTCCCCAACGCTGTTCCTGTGCCTGCTGCCTCTAGCGTGGCAGGGACGTGGGAGGGACAAGGGGTAGAAACACTTGCCCCCGTCACCACCACACATCCATTCCACATCCCCAACTGCCGCGTTAGAGAAATGGCAAACCACAGGGAAAATGCAGCATGCCGTGCACCAACCAGGTACCCCCAGTGCCCCTACATTGCTGAGCTCCCCCGACCCAAGTCTCTGTTCCTTTTTCCAACCTTCTCCCACTTCTAGAATCCCTGAAGGAAGGAGGGGTAGGCCTGATTGACTGGGAAGGGCCCTCAGCTGGCAAGGCTGGGATCCTCTGTGCCCCAGGGGGCTAGATCCCTGGACTCCTGGGATGAGGAGCAGTGGCAGAAGAGGGACGGGCATTAGGAAACACTAAAGTTGCCCCTGAGGTGCCAGCTGTCCAAGGGGGCCCTGGAAGAAAAGGAAGTAGGGATGGATGGAAGTATCCATCTTCCTGAACGCTGTCCACTACGGACACTATGCCCACCGTGGGAGCAGCCCCGTCATGGCCCCCTGCAGGCTAGGCCTGCTGCTGCTGCTGCTGCTGCTGCTGCTGCTGCCCGCCCACCCTGGACTCTCGAAGGCTCAGCACTGGTCCCATGGCTGGTACCCCGGAGGAAAGCGAAAAGGTGCTGGCTGGGGTTCTTTCCCGCCCCGTGAGCCTGGAATGGGGTAGTGGGCAGGCCACAGCCTTGGCTCCCTTCTGAGGAAGGGCCCTTGGGCACTGCAGCAAGCCGACCAGACCAGACTGCCCATAACCTCCCAAGCGATGCCCTGGCTCCCCCTGAGAACAGTGTGCCCTGGGAGGCCAGAACCACAGGCTGGTGGTCCCTCCGCAGGAAGCAGCACCTGGTGCAGACACCGCTGGTAAGTACAGGGAGTGGTCCAGGCATTGGCCACCGGGGGCCATTATGGCTAAGGACTTGGGGGGCTACGTGGACAGAAGAGGGGGTAATGAGAAAACACGGAGATGCCCCTGCCAAGAGCACCCTCAGGCATCCATGTAAGAATAGCCGGATGCCATCTGCTATTCTTCCTATGTCCCAGAATTCTAGACAATTTGTAAGATACTTATGTTAAAGTAAAAGATTAGAAGTCATTAGTGGAATAGGAGATAATTGTGCTTAAAACCTCCCTAAAGAAGACAGTAGCTGTAGTGGGGTCCTCCAGCCTTCTTTCTCATCAAGAGAACCCAGAGTGTCTTCCGGTGGGCAGACCCTCAGTCAGTGGGAAGAGGTGAGGGGTGTGAACTCACACTAATAGAAGGACCCCAAGAATCAGGTGGTCACTGCACTAACAATGACAGTGATTTCAGAAGACGAGTGCGGAGATGGAGTACTACAATTTCGCAAATTTATTTTGACGTGCACCAGGAGGGCGCTAACTTAAGGAAAAAGTGGTAAATTCTTAGAAGGCAAAAACGTATCACCGAGTTTAAATCGGTGTGAGCTCAGGTTTTTACATACCAGGTTTGTTTAGGGTGTTCAAGTTGCTGCAGAGGTCCCAGCGTGGGTCCTGCCTGCTAGAGGGGGCGTCCGCAGGACCTGAGAGCAGGCCAGGAGGCCGCGTCCAGCTCCGCGAGTGCAGGTTGGGAGGGGAGGGGGCGGGCAAGATCGTAGCTGAGCTGCCAGGGGACCAGGGCGTCCGCTAAAATGACCGCTTCCTCCCCCCGCAGACCGGACCTAGAGCGCCGCGCCCTGCAGCCTTCCAATAAAGATGTGAACTCCCTGAAGCTGCTTCCTCGAGTTCTCTCCGTCGTCCCATCCCTTCCCCCCCCTATTGAGACCCTACCCCGTGTGGGGGCTGAAGGGACGCGGGCCCGGCCCGCCGGCGGGAGGGACACGGGGCAGGTCACGGCAGGTCCCGCAATACGGGGGCAGCCAAAGCTAGAGGGCCGGGGGCAGACGCAGACGTTGCGGGGCGCGCGCCCCCACAGCTGGATCCAGGCGGTGGGAGGTGGAGCCCGCGGACTACGAGTCCCGTGGTACCCCGCGCCCGCTTCCGGGCCCCGTGATGCCCTGCGGCGCGCCGGACGTGGGGCCTCCTGGGCCATGCTGCGCGCGCTGAGGGTCCTGGGCGCCGGCCCCCCGTGCGGGCCTCGGGCCCCGCTGCTGCTGCCGGTTCGCGGCCGCAAGACCCGCCATGACCCGCCGGCCAAGTCCAAGGTCGGGCGCGTGGCGACCCCGCCTGCGGTGGATCCTGTAGAGTTCTTCCTGCTGACGGAGCGTTACCGGCAGTACCGCCAGACGGTGAGCGCTCTCAGGTGTGTATGACTTAAGGTGAGACGGGCGTCGGCGCCGTGGACGGTGTGTCCGAGCGGGCGGGCGTAGAGGGTGCCAACTTTGGGCGCCTCTCCGCCCAGGCTGGAGTTCGTATCCGAGGTGCGGAAGAAGATCCACGAGGCCCGGGCCGGGGTCCTGGCAGAGCGCAAAGCTCTGCAGGAAGTCGCTGAGCATCGCGACCTGATGGCCTGGAACCAGGCGGAGAACCAGAGGCTGCACGAGCTGCGGTGAGTGGGCCAGGAGGCGGGGCGGGCCGCTGGATGGCGCGGGGGAGACCCAGCCGCCCTGAGTCTCTGCCTCTTGCCCCCCACCCCAGGTTAGCGAGGCTGCGGCAGGAGGCGCGGGAGCAGGAGCAGCGGCAGGCGGAGGAGAAGGCCCGGCGGGCCCTAGAGGCGCAAGCCTGGGCGCAGCTCAAGGAGCAGGAAGTGCTGCAGCTACAGGTGGGCCGTGTCTCCAGGGGGCCGGGCTTGGAGGCCGGGAACTCCGCCTGGGCAGCGCTCGGAGTCCTGGGCGAAGTGGGGCACACTGGCTGCGTACACAGAGCGAGCGAGCAGCCTTGAGTCTTGAGAATTAGTAGGTGAGGATTTGGGAGAGAAGGAGTGCGAGGAGTGTGCCTGGCAGGCGCAGAGACCCAGAAGTGAGAGTGAACGTTGGCAAGTGTTCAAGTACCTGGGCGATGGTAAGCCCGCATCTGGGAGGGACCCCCGGTTCCACAAGGAATTCGCATTTCGCCTTGTGGGTGATAAAGTCGTTGAGTTCCGTTCTAAGCTAGGCTGTCAGGTGTGAGACTTAAAAGCAGAGAGGCCAGTTAGGAGTGATCCAGCAAGACTGGATGAGGTCTGAATTAAAGTAAGAGAAGGAGAACGACAAGGTTGGGAGAGATTAGGAAGGGCATTGAGGCAACATTGAGGAGCTGATTCCATCTAGCGGACCGAGATGGTCACCCTGGTGCGCTCGGAGTTCTGGCTGGGATGTCCAGTGTCTGAGTGTCTAAGAAAGAGGAATATGCTAAGGCCGCCTGGTATTCTGCCACTGGCCGGTCTGCAGGGCACTCACAGAGGATGTGGGCTCCAGGCACCCATCCCAAGAGAGTTGGAGCCTCTCCCTCCGTGGGCAAAAGGCCAGTAGACAGCAGGCATGTGCTGGAGACGTCCATTCAGCTCGCCTTCTCTCTCACGATAGGAGGAGGCCAAAAATTTCATCACCCGAGAGAACCTGGAGGCACGGGTGGAAGAAGCGTTGGACTCCCCGAAGAGCTACAACTGGGCCGTCACCAGAGAGGGCCTGGTGGTCAGGCCACAGCACAAGGGCTCTTGAGGGCCCAGTGAGGACGGTGCTCACCCAGGGACCATGTGTGTACGGGGGTAGGAGGGTTGGGCCCGATCTGGAATAGACCAGTTGATGTTTCTTATGAAGAAGGAAGCTCAACCCATTCTGGTGCAGCCCTCACATTGTGGCCTCTGCACCCACCGCTGGGTCAGAAACTCGCATCCACAGTGACCTGTGCCGCACCCGCGTACAACTCTGCAGGCACCGGGCCTCGGAGGTTTCCATCTCACAGAGGAGCGGACTGGGTCACAGGCCCCTCGGGCAGCCAGGTTGTCTGCTAAGAGCCATCAAGGACAGTTCGGGAAATCCTGTCCTTGGGCCCAACTTGGCCTGCTGCCTGTTTTTGTAAATAAATTTTATTGGATCACAGCTACACTCGTTCATTGACTGCTTTCCCGCGACGGCGGCAGAAATGAGTAGTTGCCACAGACATTTGACAAATGTAAAATATTTTTTACATGGGTTTTTATGGAAGAAGTTTGCCAACTCCTGCTCTAGAGCGTTAGGACCCCAACCAGATTATCAGGTATCACCCAGTGCCTGAGAAACAAGCTAACCACTAGCCAAAGACCTGCTTCTGCCTGCCCGTGAGATTTGCTGGCGAGGGTCTGGGGTGCCCAAGACACAGGAGACAAGGAGGAGACCCCATGTCTTCTGGTGGCTCTTTCTCCCCAGGCTTTCAGTGGCTCATGTGCCCTGGCACTGCCAGCTTCCTTGGGCCACGCACCAGATTGGTACTGGCTGGGGAGGCCTGGGTGACCTTTGCAAGGTCAGTGTGGCTTCTCAAGCACTTGGACCCAAGCGTACAGGTACCAGAAATACTCGAAGTTCACAGGGTCGAATAAGCGAACATAGAGGTTTCTGGCCCCTGTTCCGGTACAAGTCCTCATGTTTCTCAGAGCCAGAGCTGGTGCCCCTTTGTCACCGTTCACCTGAACTTGCCCGGATACCACCGGAGGAAAACGAACAGAATCCTAGTTTCTTTCCCCAACTCCCGTGTTGTTGGGATGATCTGGAAACATCTAAGACATGAAAGCCTTTTAGGGAATACAAGCCATCGTCAACATTTAGGTGAGGAAGCAGGTACAGAGGTCCAAGCAGAGGGCCAGCGGTTATGTTGCCTTGTGCCCAGCCCCCATCGCGCCTTGCACCCCTGAGGGCAATGGCCTCCCCGCTCAGGCCGATCATGTTTGCCCTGGCAGTGAGCCCAGGCACAGGACAGTGCAGTCCTTGCTTTCAGTGCTCAGTGTAACTTCAGAGGCGAGAGCTGATGGGTGCACGCTGTGGGCCGTGGCTTGACCACTGCGCCCATAGCCTTGGGCTCTGTCGTGCTAAGAAGTGGACCATCTGGTCCCCTGCAGTGGAAGCCCTCGGTGAACTGTCACATGGGACATGGCCTGTGTCAGGAAGTCCAGTTCCCTTCTTGCTGAGTCCCTGCCCTTCCGCACCAGGATCCAGACACCAGCTGTCTGTCTTCGCCAGAGAAGAGTGTGTCATACCTGAAGCTCTGTCTTTGGGCTGCTGCTTTCCCTTGGGTGACAGCTGTCCTTGAGTGTCCTGCGCGGGGCTGTAATTCCTCAGCATTCACTGCTGATGCCAGGGTGTCCTGCAGACTCACCTGTAAACCAAGCTTCAGTGTTTTTATTTTTCACCCGTCTTCCTAGTATAGGCACAGATAGGCAGCTTACTGGTGCCTTCTGGCTGAATCAAACCCGATCCCGTCTGTGCCTGTATCTAATGGGTCACAGAGTCCCGTCAGGTGCATAGGGAGGCTTACCCTACCTGGCCCAGGTTGCAGTTATGTGGTGTCCCTCGGGAGAATGCCTAATCTCCAGTAGAACCCCGATAGTTAGCCTGATGGCCTCAAAGACACCAGGGTCTCTTCTGACTTTTACCTCAAGTTCCAAATATGCCTTGGGTGTGCTGTACACAACGTGAGCCTGGATCTCCTCGAGAATCTTCTCTTGCTCAAGGCCCCACTGGAGCATAGTAGATATGAGGGCTACCCAGTAAAAGCACTTGGCGTGCAATACCCAAATGTAAGTGCTTTCCCCAGGATTTGAAGAGGCCTGCCGACCATGCTTTGTGCACAACGGGGCAGTGAGGGGAGTTCGCACAACTGCAGGTGCAATGTGTGTTTCACTCGGCTGCGGGGGTAAGTATGCCAACCCCCCAGGAACTTTGCCGGGTGGGCAATTTTTCCCTAGGATTTATCTCCCCAAGCAAGCAGAAGTGTTTTACGCCTGGATTACTGCCCCTTGCAGTTCTCCGACATAAGCAGCATGACGTCGGTGAAGTGGCCTGTCACAATGTCCTGGGGTGGGTGGTCAAGTCTTGAGGATTAGGTTGAGCAAAATTGCAGAGTTGTTGGGGTGCCTGGCTGGCTCGCTCAGTAGGATGCGCGACTCTTGGTCTCTTGACTTCAGGGTCGTAAGTTCAAGCCCCACGGTGGCTGTAGAGATTACTTAAAAATGAAATCTTAAAAGCAAACAAAACCCCACAAAACTGCAAAGTTATTCGCATCTTGAGCTGGGTGGCAATGGGATTCTGCTGCCAGGTAAAGGCAGATTGCCCGTCATAGTCCAAGGGGACAGGAAAAGAGAAGAAAGCGTTTGCCACACGGATGGGCGCCGGGCACCGCCTTAATCTCTTCTATCAAGGAGACCACACCTGAGCAAGCTTAAGGTCATTGCCCGTATTTCCCCAGTATATTCCAAGTTTTCTGTGTGGAATATAGTTACAGGTATCCAGTATTCCCTGAAATCTTTGGGAAGTTCCCTCCGGAACTCACCCCTGCGGTGGTTTCCCTGACATGCGCAGAGGTGGGAGGGCTCCCTGGGGAACAATCCCAGCAGATTCTGCAATAAGGCAATTCTGAACTCCAGCCGAAAGAGTCAAACCTGCGACTCCCTTGCCTTCTTCCCAGAAAGGAAGTATTTACAACCCCAAATCCTGAGACAAGCGTTTCTCCCGGTTGCTTTGATGAATATTTCCTCCCTGCTAGTAAATACATAATCCATAACAGTGAACATCCATGTCAAGAAACAGAACACGGGGTCCAGTTCATAGTTCCGCTTCCAAGGCCTCAGTAAAGTGACAAGGTCAGAGCTGCATAGCCCCCCCACCCCCCAGTACCCTGCAGCGGCGCCGTGGGTCACAGATCCGATCATCATCCACCCTTTACTTGGGTAAAGACAAGTGAGGGGGTGAAAGTCTCTGGAAAGTCGTGTTCTATTTCACGCTCTTATTTTTTCTTTATAATGCTGGCCGCTGGGGGAGCGAGAGGGCCCGGGAGTGGGGTTTTGTGTCTGGGAATTCCATAGCCACTGTGGTGTCCTGTGATGGGCGGGTGGTCAAGGTCTTGCGAGTCAACATACAAATTAAACTTGACTTATGGATGTCAGCCGTGGCTACCGCCGCCTCGCCCATCCTGCCAGACCCCGAGCCCACACGTGCCGGTGCTGTTGAGGTCCAGTCCCCTGCAGGACAGCAAGAGCCACTGTGGCTGCCAGAGGTGACCCGGAAGCTGAGGGGAGGTGTGGACTCACCCTTCTTCTGGCCACAAGAACAAATCTCGCCGGATACTCCTAGGCTACTGGCCTGGGAAGGAAGTGTGGGCCTATGGGGTGCAGACCTCCAGCCGCCTGTGGGACTGAGGATGAATAACTGGGAAGCACTATTCGTCACATCTTATACTAGTATTTACAGCGAGCTTTGCTCCAAAGTAGGTTCTGTGCTGACAGGAGAGAGCCTGACACGGGGCCCGAACCCACAAACCATGAGATCATGACCTTAGCTGAAGTGGGCCACTCAGCCAACCGAGCCACCCAGGCGTCCCTGTGGGGACTTTTTAAAAATAAGGTGAAATGGGGTCGCCTGGGTGGCTCAGTCAGTTGAGCGTCCAGCTCTTGATTTCGTTTCAGGTCATGATCTCTTGGTCATGAGATCAGGCCCCCTGTGGGGCTCCGTGCTGGGCATGGAGCCTGCTTGGGATTCTCTCTCTCCCTTTCTCTCTGCCCTTCCCTCCCCCAACTTTCTTTCAAAATAAATAAACATTTTTTAAATAACTTTAAGGGGCCCCTGGGTGGTTCAGTTGGTTGAGCATCTGACTTGATGTTTTGTGAGTTCAAGCCCCTCTTTGGGCTCACCGCTGTCCCTGGGGACCCTGCTTGGGAATCCTCTGTTTCCCTCTCTCTGCCCCTCCCCTGCTCACACTCTTTCTTTCTCAAAAATAAATATTTTTAAATAATAATAACTTAAAAAAAATAAATAAAAATTTTAAAAGCGGAATGAACTTGGAGACAGTAATATATTTTGACAATTAGGGATTTATACTTTCTGAAATTCTCTCAAGATTATTAATAACTACATCACTCACTTGGTTGTTCTTTTTTTTTTTTTTTTAATTGGAGAGAGTGACCTCAAGCAGGGGGCAAAGGGAAAGAGAGAGAATCTTAATCAGGCTCCATGCTCAGCGTGGATCCCAACAAGGGGCTCAATCCCACGACCCTGGAATCATGACCCGAGCTGAAGTCACGAGTTGGATGCTCAACCAACTAAGCTATTCAAGTACCCCATACATCACTCCCTTGTTCTTTGGGTTTGTTTGTTTGTTTGTTTGTTTTTTAATTTATTTATTTTGAGAGAGAGAGAGAGAGAAAGCACAAGTCAGGAAGGGGCAGAGAAGAGGGAGAGAGAGAATCCCAAGCAGGCTCTGCCAGTGCAGAGCCAGATGCGGGACTCAAACCCACAAACCGCGAGATCACAACCTGGACCCACGTCAGACACTTAACCAACTAGTTGAACCACTCAGGCACCCCAGATGTTTTTAATCTGAAAACATTCCAATACTTGTAATTTTTGTCAAAAACAAATATAGCTCAATTCCAACTTCTAATACTATATAAATTGTATTTGTCAAGAGGGATTTTTGTGTAAAATATCTCCAAATTAATGTTTGGCAAAAATCACCATTAAAATGTATATTTTTGAAAGCTGCCGTCTCTACCTTTTTTACCATCATTTGTTGGGATTGTCACTTCCTTGTGTGAGACCCATTGGTTTTCTTCCCTCCGAATGTTTTGTTGCTCCCTGTGACATTCAGTGCCTAAGAAAAAAATCTTAATAACAAATCTCCAGATTTCAGTTCCTGACCTGGTGACATTTAAGTCTGTGTTTGATTTTGTATTATCTTTCCATATATACTAACTGCTGTTAAGGAGAAACTGATTTGGGGGTGACTTGAGCTGACTGGAGTCACATCTCTTGGCTTCCTGGGCCCTCTTGTGAGTTTATAGTGGAAATAAAATCAGATCTGGTAAAAAAAAAAAAAAAAGAAAAATTCTCCAAGAAATGGGAGATGGTTTGCCTGATGGCCCCCCTCACTGCTTCAATCCAGAAATCCGTCTGACCAAAACAAGGCTGTAAGTGGTTACAAGTCTGGTGCAATCTGCCTGGGCTTGAATCCCAGATCTCCCTCTTACTACTTCAAGTGTCGTTGGGAACATTTCTTAGTCTCTGTGTTTCTGTTTCCTCAAAAGTAAAACAGGAATAAGACTGATATCTACTTACAAGGTTGTCGTGGTGATTGAATGAGACATTCGTGTGAAGCTAAGTTCAGTGCCTGGGACACAGTCAGTGCTCAGTGCATGCTGAATCCTCTTTTTTCTTTCTTTCTTTTTTTTTAATTTTTAATGTTTATTTTTGAGAGAGAGAGAGACAGTGTGCGAGCAGGGGAGGAGCAGAGAGAGAGAAAGGGAGACACAGAATCCGAAGCAGGCTCCAGGCTCTGAGCTGTCAGCACAGAGCCCGACGCAGGGCTCGAACTCACAAACCGTGAGATCATGACCTGAGCTGAAGTCCGACGTTTACCCGACTGAGTCACCCAGGCACCCCCTCTTTTTTCTTTAATTTGAGTATAGTCGGCACGCAATACCACAGTAGTTTCAGGTGTACAAGATAGTAATTCAACAACTCTATACATTATGCTGTGTTCACAGCCGTAGCTACGTCTGTCACCATACGACGCTATTGCAATATCACTGACTGTTTCCCTGTGCTGTGCCTTCCATCCTCGTGACTCATTCCGTAACTGGAAGCCTGTACTCTCCACTCCCTTTCATCTGTTTTCCCCCCACCCATCTCCCCTCTGGCATCCACCAGTTTGTTCTCTGTATTTAAGAGTGTTTTGTTTTGTTTTTTAATTTTTTTTAGTTTATTTTGAGAGAGAGAGAGAGAGTGAAGGAGGGGCAGAGAGAGAATCCCCAGCAGGCTCCCCACTGTCACTACAGAACCTGACATGGGGCTCAATCCCATGAACCGTGAGATCATGACCTGAGCCAAATCAAGAGTCGGACGCTTAACTGACTGAGCCACCCAGGTGTCCCTATTTGTTTGTTTGTTTAGATTCCACATATAAGTGAAATCATATAGTATTTGTTTTTCTCTGTCTGACTTATTTCACTTACCATGATACCCTCTAGGTCCATTCACATGATCACAAATGGCAAGATTTCATTCTTTCATATGGCCGAGTAATACTCCATTGTGTGTGTGTGTGTGTGTGTGTGTGTGTGTGTGTCATATCTTTATTCATTCATCTGTCGATGAATCCTCGGGCTGCTTCCATGTCTTGGCTATTGTAAATAATGCTGCAATAAACATAGGGGTGCATGTCTTTTTTAAAATTAGTGGATTTGTTTTTTAGGGGTAAATACCAGTAGTAGAATCACTGGCTCATACGGTAGTTCTGTTAATTTTTTGCGGAACCTCCATGCTGTTTTCTACAGTGGCGGCCCTGATACCCACCAACAGTGCATCGGTGTTAACTTATTTTCCCAGGTCCTTGCCAACACTTGTAATTTCTTGTCGTTTTGATTCTAGCCGTTCCGACAGACATAAGGGGATATCTCACTATGGTTTTGATTCGCATTTCCCTGACAATGAGTGACGCTGAGCATCTTTTCATGTGTCTGCTGGCCACCTGTGTATCTTCTTTGGAAAAACGTCTATTCACATCCTCTGTCCATTTTTAATCTGATTACTTGTAGGGGTGTTTGTGTTATTATTATTATTTTTAATTAAACTAGAGAATGGCCTCAAATCATACCGTGGACCAAGAAGAATTTCACACCAAATACAGTCAAACTGGGAACGAATTGGAGGAAGAGGCCAAGATCTGCCCTGCGGCTCCCCGTACGTCCAGCAGAGGGCAGTCTTCCCAAGACGGTGACAGCCCCCTCAAAAATGTAAACTCTGACCGCTGTGTTAGGGTGGCTCAACTTTACAATGGTACAAAAGCGATACACGTTCAGTCGAAACTGTACTTCGACTTTTGAATTTGGATCTTTTCCCGGGCCAGCGATTCCCAGCCCAATGCCCTCGTGACGAGGGGCGGCAGCCGCAGGCACCCCCCTCTCTCAACCGTTCGGGCGCCTATCTGGGTGCCGCTGCTTTTGCTTTGCTTCCACCTTTGCCACCGTTTCTGCTGCCATAGCATCAGGCGGCGAGGACTGAAAACGGGGCTTCCCCACCCGCTCCGACTCTAGGAGACAGTCTCCCGCCTCCTCCGGCCAGAGAGGACTTCTCTGGGAATCGTTTCTGCCCACACCTGCGGCACGCGCGGAGTCGCGGCTGGACAAGGCTGCAGGGACACCGTGGCAGGGCACCGCTGGTTCCCTGCACCGGCGCGGCCCAGCCTCCCCCCTCCCCACCTGCCCGCGACCGCGACCGTTACCTCCCGGAGCCCCTCCGCGCGCTTTGTCCAAAACGAGCTGGCGTCCAGTGACAGTCGGGGCGAAGTGTGCCCGTTTCCTCTTCCGCAGAACAAGAAGCTTCTTTTTACTTTACGCTTTTTGACCGAAATACACATACTTAAAAGTGCACAAATCGTCAATATTTCGCTAATGTGCCCCAAATAAGCCTACTGAAAAATCAACGCCAGCTCGAGAAATCGAAGCACCTCTCACGCCTTCCGGACGGCAGCCCCACTCCCCTCCCTCCCCTCCCCTACACGACGAGCTGCGTGGGGGTCTCCGTTTGCACCTCATGTAAATGAAATCACAGCTTTCTGTCCATACACGTGGTGATAGTTTGTTTCTTTTCATTGCTCTATTGCTGCTGTGTATTTAGTCCGCTTTGGTGTTGATGGTCGCCGGGGCTGTTTCCAGTTTGGGGCTGTTACAAAGAGTGCCTCCAGGATAAGCGCTCCTGGACGTGTCTTTTGATGCTCAGAGGTATGTTTCTAGAGTGGAATGCAGCCGTGTGGTTAAGTCCACGTTCAGCCTTGGAAATCTCACCGCAAGGAGGTTTTGCAAGTAGTTTCTTACCAGCAGTGTCAGAAGGCTCCTGCGGTTCTGTATTCACCTGGTAATGCTAGCCTTTTAAATTTTAGCTATTCTTTTTTTTTTTTTTTTTTTTTTTAGTAAATTTATTTATTTTGAGAGAGCAGGGGAGGGGCAGAGAGAGAGAGAGAGAGAGAATCCCAAGCAGGCTTTGCCCTGCCGGCACAGAGCCTGACGCGGGGCTCAAACTCACAACCATGAGATCCTGACCTGAGCCAAGACCAAGAGTCTGATGCTAAACCAACTGAGCTACCCCGGGTGCCCCAAATTTTAGCTCTTCATGCAGGTGTGTATCTCCTTATGATTTTAATTTGAATGTCCCCCCCATAACCAGTGGGATAAGTACCTTTTCATTTTTATTGGACAACTGTATAGCTTCTTTTAAAATTTTTAAATTTATTTAAGTAATCTCTACACTTGATGTGGGACTCACACTCATGACCCTGAGACCGAGAGCCACACGCTGTTGCAACTGAACCAGCCAGGGGCCCCTGGACCATTGTATCGCTTCTTTTGTGGCTTTCTCCTGGCTCATTCGTCTTCTTTAGTTGATCTGTAGAAGTTCATTTTAGATTGTGACTATGCGCCCTTTGTCCTGTGTGTACGCTACGCTAATAAGAATGGTTTGATCCACAGGGATCTTTGAGGGGTACTAATTAGTCATGGGTCTCCCAGGTCTTAAATAATCAGGAAGCCCACTAAAGTCCCACTCTAAATGGCCCAAATCCCCTGTCTATGGTAAATTGGGGCCCAATCTGCCCCAGTGCAGCCTAGCATCCTAGTCCCTTACCCGGTCACCGGACCTGTCTTCACTCACAGACCAGGGCCACTCGGATAAAGGGAAAACCCTACAATAACATTATATATTTGTACTGTAAATCTTCCGCCTAGAGTTAGCCAAAGAGACTTGTTACCTGTGTAACAGGAGTAGGGGAGGAAAAACCCCCAGACCTCCTTAGAATTTCTGGGTACACTAATCCCCAGGGATCCAGAGTTCCACCGTGCCTCTCTGATCAGAGCCAAAGCTTTCGGCAGTGAGGACATAAGTAGGACAAGGAAACGGGAAGCAGCCTCGTGCTTTTATAAAATATATGTGTGTTGGAGGGCGAGAGAGAAGCCTGTGAAAACTCGAAGGCTTGGCGTGTCAGTGACATTTCTGGGAACCACCTATCTGGGGCGTCTTGGGACATCTTGTCAAAGGTAAAAGCGATGTCTCCCACTGTGCTGATAGGGAAAACTACACATACAAAAACTCCTGAATCTGGTAATTCCACCCACAGGTATATACCCAAGAGAAATGATGTGTCTGCCAACAGACACGCAGAGGGCTGTTCATAGAAGTTTTATTCATAACAGCTAAGAACTGAAAATAACCCAAAAGTCCACCAACAGAGTAACGGGTAAACAGATTCTAGTATATTCGTACAACCCAACACTGCCCAGCAATAACAAAGAATTGAGCCACTACCGTCTGTAACAGCAGTGGGCGGCTCTCCAGGAGATTACGTAGAGCAGACAAAGCCAGACGTAAACAGTACACGCCCTACGCTGACTCTTGACTGGGCTGGGAAGCGGGCAAAACGAGTCCATCATGACACTCCTCAGACGCGAGGCTCTCAGGGTGCCGAGCGAGAGCGTGCACGGGGGTCTCTGAGGGGCTGGCCGTCGTGCTTTTTCACAGTGTATAAGTAGGTAAAGATCCATTGAACGGTACACTTCAGATCTGTGCACTTGATAGAAATCTTAGTCTGGTAAATAAAAGTGAAGGAAAAATATTTTCCATCACAAGGACAAGGTGACGCAGTGAGAAATGACTGCATAAATGCGTTGGCTATGAAAGTAAAGAGGGCATTCTAAGAACACCCTCTTTATGTAAAGAGGGCTGGAACCCACGGACCCTGAGATCCTGACCTGAGCCGAGGTCGGCTGCTCAACCGCCTGAGCCACCCAGACACCCCTAAATATGTGTGTTACTTTTATAGTTAACAGCAAAACAGGTAGTCTTTCTACCCGCAAAAGATGATAGACAAATCGCTATATGTTGCATCTTTTTTTATTTTAACGTTTATTTATTTTTGAGAGACATAGAGACAGAGCGTGAGCAGGGGAGGGGTAGAGAGAGAGGGAGACACAGAATCAGAAGCAGGTTCCAGGCTCTGAGCCACCAGCACAGAGTCCAACGCGGGGCTCAAACTCACAAACTGCGAGATCATGACCTGAGCCGAAGTCGGAGGCTTAACCGACTGAGCCACCTAGGCGCCCCTTATCTTTTATCCCTGAAAAGGGACACGGTGCACGGTGACCCTCTGGATTTTGGAGTCCATGTTGACCACCCTTGAATGTGCTGCTCTGACGCGTGTGCCCGGACCAGAGCAGCCGTCGGCGCTGAGAGTCACCTGGGGCAAGAGGACACCATAGGCCACCCAGCTGCAGGCCAGCAGCTGTGCCGATGTCAGAGACAATCCCGCCTGTGCTCTCTCCCAGGAGTTTTATGGTTTCAGGTCTCACATTGAGGTATTTAATCGATTTCGAGTTTATTTTGTGTGGTGTAACAAAGGGGTCCAGTTTCATTCTTCTGCGTGTAGCCATCCGGCTTTCCCGACACTATTTGTCGAAGAGACTGTCTTTTTCCCATTGCGTATTCCTGCCTCCTTCGTCAAAGATTAACTGACCATACAATCGTGGGCTTATTTCTGGCCTCTCTATCCTGTTCCGTTGATCTGTGTCATCATCTAAGAGCCAGGACATCATCTAAGTGCCCATTTTTGTGCCAGGACCATACTGTTTTGATTACTACAGCTTGGTAATACATCTTGAAATCTAGGTTTGTGCGATCTTCAGTTTTGTTATTCTTTTTCAAGATTGCTTTGGCTTCTATTAAAGGTCTTTGGTAGTTCTCTACAAATGGTAGCATTATTTGTTCTTGTTCTGTGAAAAATGCTATTGGTATTTTGCTAGGGATTGCATTAAATGTGTAGACTGCTTTGGGTAGTATGGAAATTTTAACCATATTTGTTCTTCTAATTCATTAGCATGGGATATCCTTCCATTTGTTTGTGACCTCTTCACTTTTTTCATCAGCGTTTTATAGTTTTCATGGTTCAAGTCTCGCACCTTCTTGTTTAAGTTTATTCCTAGGCATCTTATTATTTTTGGTACAATTGTTTTTGTCTGTTTTAATTTTTTTTTTTAATTTTAGAGAGAGAGAGGGTGTGCGTGCATGCAAGCAGGGGAGGGGGCCGAGGGAGAGAGAGAGAGAGAGAGAGAGAGAGAGAGAGAGAATCCTAAGCAGGCTCCACACTCAGTGCAGAGCCCAACACAGGACTTGATCCCACAGGCCTGGGATCATGACCTGAGTTGAAATCAAGAGTCAGACACTCAACTGACTGAGCCACCCAGGCTCCCTATATTTGGTGCAATTATAAATGGGAATGTTTTCTTAATGTCTCTTTCTGTTTCTTTATTATTCGTGTTTAGAAATGCAATGGATTTCCATACATCGATTTTGTATCCCGCAATCTTGCTGAATTCACTTATTAGTTTTAGTAGTTTTGGGTGGAGTTTTTAGGGTTTTCTATCTATAGTATCATGTCATCTGCAAAGAGTGAAAATTTTACTTCTTTACCAATTTGGATGCCTTTTATTTCTTTTTCTTGTCTGATTGCTGTGGCTAGGACTTCTAGTACTATGTTGAATAGAAGTGGTGAGAGTGGACATCCTTGTCTTTTTCCTGATCTTAGAGGGAAAGCTCTCAGGTTTTCACCATTGCGTATAATGATAGCTGTGGGGTTTTCATATATGGCCTTGAATATTGAAGTTTTTTCCCTCTAAGCCTATTTCGTGGAGTGGTTTTTTTTTTTTATCATGAATTGATGTTTCCCTTTGTCAAATGCTTTTTTGGCATCTATTGAAATGATCATATGGTCCTTATCCTCTCCCTCGTTGATGTGACGTGTCACACTGATTGATTCGCAAACCAGGAAACACCCTCGCATCCCGACACCGCTCACCTCTGAAAAAGTTAACGGGACAGGTGCTTTATGACCCAGCAATTTTACTCCTAGGTAACTACCCAAGAGAAAAGAAAACATGTCCATGCGAAGACTTGTACAGAAATGCAAGATTATTATAATGGTCAAAACAGGAAGCAGTTAAAGGTTCCTCAACTGGTGAATGCATAAGCAAACTGAGGTCCTTCGATGAGCTATTCAGCAATAGAGAAGAACCAACGACTGACACATGCGATGAGCCTCAAAAACACTACAGCAGGGGCGCCTGGGTGGCTCAGTCGGTTAAGCGGCCGACTTCGGCTCAGATCATGAACCCACAGTCTGTGAGTTCGAGCCCCGCGTCGGGCTCTGTGCTGACGGCTCGGAGCCTGGAGCCTGCTTCAGATTCTGTGTCTCCCCCTCTCTCTGCCCTTCCCCCGCTCACACTCTGTCTCTATGTCTCTCAAAAATAAATAAATGTAATACAACAACAACAACAACAAAACAGCACTACAGCAAATGAAAGAAGCCAGACACGAAAAAATTACATACCATATATTTCCGTTAATAGGAAGTTTCTAGAAAAGGTGAATCTACATCAGTGGTTTCCTGGGGCTGGGAATGGGAGCAGGGAGCAATGGCAACAGGCACGAGGGACATTTTCAGGGGACGGAAGTCTAAAAATCATCAGACCGCGTGCTTACGATGGGTGGGTTTTATGCTACATCAGTTATACCTTATTGAAATGGTTTAAAGAATGAAATTCCACTTTCACGTCAGCAGCATTTGGCAGAGCTGGTCATCGCCTCCTCCTCAGCAGCCTGTCTTCGCGCTACGTTCGTGTCCTCTCCTGCGTTCCGTCCATGGTCTGTTCAAGAGCGTGATCAGTCCTTTCCCCATGTGTGCTCTCCCTGGGTGAGCTCGCTCGGGTCTGTGCTTTTAAATATTGGTGCCGATGATGTCCCGATGTCTGTATCCACAGCCCAGCCCTCTCTCCTGAACTCCAGAGCCTTCCATCCAAACGTTTGCCTGCTCACAGTCTCCTTCGGCTGTGTGATGGGCACCTCGAGCATCGTATGCCCACACTGAGCTCCTGCGCTTCCTGACCCAAAGCTGTGCCACACGCAGGGTCCTCACCCCAGTTAAAGCCAGCTCTGTCCCGCCCGATGCTAGCTCTAAAGCCTTGGGGTCAGCTTGGATTCCTCTTTTTCTGTCTCACCCATACCCAACCCATCAACAACCCCCAGCTGGCACTTCCTTCTCCACATGCCCGGAATCACATCACTTGTGATTGATTCACACCCGCCACTGGGTCCAGCCCGCTGTCATCCCCTGCGGGGATGGCCGCAGTAGCCCCCTCACTGGCTTCCCTGATTCCACCTTTGTCCTATAGTTTTTTCACAACATAATATCCAAAGTTGTCCTGATAACATGCAAACCCGTCGCTCCTCTCTGCAGAGTCCTCCCTGGCTCCCCATTGCATTTGGCCCTTTGTGACCTAGCCCCACGTTAACATTCGGACCCCAGGACTTGGGTCACTCGCTCTGCTCCGGACACTCCGGCCTCCTTGCTCTTCTTTGAACATGCCAAACACACTTCCACCTCAGGACCTTTGCACTTGCTATTTCTGCTGCCTAGAACACTCCCCTTCTGTGATAGGCAGAATCCTAAAATGCACCTGTGATCACTCCCACAAACCGTGAGATCATGACCTGAGCCGAAGTCAGCCACTTAACCGACTAAGCCACCCAGGCGCCTCTCAAATAACAAAATTTTAAGGAAAAAAAAGGAAAAGGAAAAGAGAGGTACCTGGGTGGCTGGGTCAGTTAAACATCTGATTTCAGGTCAGGTTATGATCTTACAGTTTGTGAGTTCGAGCCCCACGTTGGGCCCTGTGCTGACAGATTCTTGGAATTCTCTCTCTCCCTCTCTCTATGCCCCTCCCCCACTTGCTCTCGCTCTCTGTCTCTCTCCCTCTCTCTCAAAAATAAATAAATAAATTGGGGTGCCTGGGTGGCTCAGTTGCTTAAGTGTCCGACTTTGGCTCAGGACATGATCTTGCGGTTTGTGGGTTTGAGCCCCGCATCGGGCTCTGTGCTGACAGCTCAGAGCCTGGAGCCTGCTTCATATTCTGTGTCTCCCCTCTCTCTTTCCTCCCCCACTCACACTCTGTCTCTCAAAAATGAATAAATGTTAAATTTTTTAAATACTTTTTTTAAATTTATAACATTTATTTATTATCGAGGGAGAGAGACAAAGCACGAGCAGGGGAGGGATGGAGAGAGAGGGAGACACAGAATCTGAACCAGGCTCCACGCTTTGAGCTGTCAGCACAGAACCTGATGAGGGGCTCGAACCCACGAACTGCGAGATAATGACCTGAGCTGAAGTCAGATGCTTAACCAACTGAGCCACCCAGGCGTCCCATAAATATTAATTTTTTTTTAATTTTTAAACGTTTATTTTTATTTTTGAGAGACAGACACAGACTGTGAGAGGCAGAGAGGTAGAGAGAGAGGAAGACACAGGCTCCAGGCTCTGAGCTGTCAGCACAGAGCCCAATGCGGGGCTCAAACCCACAAACCATGAGATCATGACCTGAGCCGAAGTCGGACCCTCAACCGACTGAGCCACCCAGGCGCCTCTCAAATAACAATATTTTAAGAAAAAAAAAGAAAAAAAAAGGAAAAGGAAAAGAGAGGTACCTGGGTGACTCGGTTAGTTAAATGTCTGATTTCAGGTCAGGTTATGATCTGACAGTTGGTGAGTACGAGCCCCACGTTGGGCTCTGTGCTGACAGTCTTGGGATTCTCTCTCTCCCTCTCTCTATGCCCCTCCCCCACTTGCTTGCGCGCGCTCGCTCTCTCTCTCTCTCTCTCTCTCTCTCTCAAAAATAAATAAATAAATTGGGGCACCTGGGTGGCTCAGTTGCTTAAGTGTCCGACTTTGGCTCAGGTCATGATCTTGCAGTCCATGAGTTTGGGCCCCGTGTCAGGCTCTGTGCTGACAGTTGGGAGCCTGGAGCCTGCTTCACATTCTGTGTCTCCCTCTCTCTCTGCCCCTCCCCCACTCACACTCTCAAAAATGAATAAATGTTAATTTTTTTAATTTTTTATTTTTTTAACATTTTCTTTCAGATCTGTGGTTTTATTTATTTTTTTAAAATATAATTTGTTGTCAGATTGGTTTGCACACACCACCCAGTGCTCATCCCAACAAGTGCCCTCCTCAATGCCCATCACCCACATTTTTTTAAATAAATAAATAAACATTAAAAGAAAGAGAAAAAGAATAACAACAACAACAACATAGATCCTGGTGGGTCTGGCCTAATCAGGCAATCCTTTTAAAAGAGGCTTCCCTCTGCTCAGAGACTTGAAGCACCAAAGAGAGAGAGAGGTCTCTCCCTCTTTCTGGCCTTGGCGAAGCGAGCCAGCAGTTCTACTGCTGCAAGGAAATGAATTCTGCCCTCAATCTCCCCGGCTCCAGAATGGAATGCAGCAGGGCTGAGGGCTGAACATGACCCTGGGAGGCCCCGAGCAGAGGGCCCAACTGAGCCATGCCCAGACCCACAGAGAGTGTGGCGTAGGAAGTGGGGGCTGTTTTAAGCTGCCAAATTTGTGGTTGTTACGGAGCAATAGAAAACAAGGCCACCTTTCAGATACCCATGGGGCTTCTTTCCTTATGTCCACGCGTCCCCCGTCACCTTCACGAGGAGCACCCTGAGAAAAACCGCGACGTGCCCCCGCCTTTTTTCTCCATCGCACTTACCACCTCCCCACCTGCCGAAATATGTTTCCTGTTTAAAGCCTCCCCTCCGCTACCAGAATCTAAGCCCCCCGAGAGCAGGGATTTTGGGCTGTTTGGTTCCAGGGTGTTTCGGGCGTCTGCACCGGGACCCCGCGCGTCCGTCCTCGGAGAAGGAGGCCTTGATGAGCTGAAGGACTGCCAGCCCCGTGGGGCTTTTATGCGCAGGCAATTTATGTGCATGTGTTAACCTGGGTGAGGTCAGGGGCCCAGAGCACAGGCAGGAGGCCTTCCCGGGCTGCCTCCAGGGTCAAGCCCTCGGCCTTCTAGCCCGGCGGGCAATACCGATGGGCTGATTTGGGGGAGAAACAGATCAGCTGCTGACTGGTAATGAGGTCGGCCTGACCAGGCGGCCTACCAGGGTGTCTCAGGGCCAGCCAGGCCCTGGGAACTGCTCAGCCTCCCAGGAGCCGCGGCCCCCTTTTTGAGGAGGGTCAACGGAGAGCCATGGAGTGGCCGGGGCCATCCCGGTGCGCGTGCAGAGACTGTCCCCACTGAGCCTGTTCCGGCACTGGCCTCACTTCCTCTGCATTTCCCGGAAGCACTCTGAGATGGGTGTTTATTACCAGGGGCCCTTGGGAGGGAAGGGGTAGAAACAGGATTAGGTAGAGGGAGAACTTTTATGCAGGCCTCAGGTGACCTGATGGAGAGTTCCGGATCCAAAATAGTCCTTCGTAATTGCCCAACATTCAGCCGAAGTGGACCAGTCATTGGATATGGGCCAGTAGGGAAAGATGTGACCTTGGGCCAGGCAGCTCTCTGCCGCTGAGACGGGCCCTGGATGGGTGGCCACCAAAAGCTGTCTGCTGACCACACTCCCAGCAGCCGGTGGGAAGTCCCTTCTTTTTTCTTTTTTTTTTTTTTAATGTTTATTTATATATCTCGAGAGAGAGAAAGATAGTGAGCAGGATGGGGGCAGAGAGGGAGACAGAGAATCCCAAGCAGGTTCAGAGCCTGATATGGGGCTCAAGCTCACAAACCGTAAGATCATGACCTGAGCGGAAACCAAGAGTTGGTTTGTAGGAGCCACTCAGGTGCCCCCCAAACCCCTTCTTTTTTTTTTTAAGATGTATATATGTATGTATATGTGTATGTAATCTCTACACCCAGCGTGGGGCTCAGACTCACAACCTGGTATCACGAATCACATGCTCATTAGCCTGAGCCAGCCAGGTGCCCCAGCAGGTCCCTTCTTTCTTATTCATTCATTCATTCATTCATTCGTTTGTTTATTTATTTATTTTTAAGTTTATTTATTTATGTTGAGAGAGAGAGCATGAGCAGGGGACGGGCAGAGAGAGAGAGACTCCAATGCAAGCTCCCACTGTCAGCATAGAACCCGATGCAGGGCTTGAACTCATGACCTGTGAGAGCTGAGCTAAAATTAAGAGTCCCTCGCTTAACCAACTGGACCACCGGGCGCTCCCCACCCCCCCCCACCGCAGATCCCCTATTGAAGGATTTGTTCTGGGCATCTCCTTGTTCATGACCTTGACCAACATCCCTTCCACTGCCGCAGTCTTTCTTTTATTTGTAATTATTTTCATTTTAAGATCTATTAAAAATGCAAAAAAAAGGTACTCTTAAAATGCACAAAACAAAAGACATAGGATTACAAAAGAAACCAATTAGATTTATATTCAGATAGCAAGATGTTAAAACAAATTTGTGATACAATTGCAATACGCCTCTTTATTTAAAGCGTGAGATATAAAAAATTTTAAGCACATATTAAAAAGATAGATAAATAAAGGCATCATTAGATAACGTCCGATAACTGCCAGAATTTCAAAGTGATGACGAGTCTCAACACTGCCCAGAGACAGTGGCAACAGCTGTAATGTGATCTGTCATTTTGATTTGTGACAAAACCACGCGTGTTGCACATCCCGCCGTGGTTCGTGGCCCACCTCACGGTTGAAGCGAAAGCTAAATTTCAGTTAGAAGTTAGGGAAGACCTTTCCCCAGACAAGTTCCAGGTGCAAAGAAGTGGGTGCTGGTGTGAGGGTGGACCGTGGGTCCGGGAAATTTGGGTTCAGCAAGAGGAGACCTCCCTGACAGGGGAACCAGGATGTCGCAGCCAGGGCAGCGGGCAGACGGGGAGCCTGGGGGGTCCAAGGGTCTGTAACCCTTCCCCCAGGTACTGGGAGGCGAGCGACATAGTCCTTGGTTGGGCCGCAGACCCCCAAGCTCCCTGGGCCATTCTGGGCCACCGCACAGGCCACCCTCCCCCGCACGGCCTCACCGTCCGCCTCCCCTGCCGCCGGTCCATTAGCCGAGGCGGTGGCCGTGACCCGGGCAGGCCCCTGCAAATGAGAGGGCGCGCCGGGCGCCCAGGGCCCGACCCGCGGCGACCCGCTGTGACCAGCCATGCGGCGGCCTCCTTAGACAGGGCTCGGCCCGCCGCGGCCCGGGCCATAAAAAGGCCGGTGGCAGAGCGACCGCCGCAGCCGCCGCCCCGACCCAGCGCGTCCGCACCATGGCCGCCTCCGGCCTCGCCTGCTGCCTGCTCGGCCTCCTGGCGCTGACCTCCGCCTGCTACATCCAGAACTGCCCCCTGGGCGGCAAGAGGGCCGCGCTGGACCTCGACGTGCGCCAGGTGAGCCCCGGCCGCGTCCCGCCCGCCCCCGCCGGGGACCCGGGGAGCTTAGCGGACGTGCGCCCCCTGCCGTGAGCGCGGCCCCGGCGCCCCCGAGCCCCGGCCGCCGGCCTCGCAGGGCCCGCGCTCACCGCCCCCGCCTGCCCTCGCTCCCGCCAGTGCCTCCCCTGCGGCCCCGGGGGCCAAGGCCGCTGCTTCGGGCCCAGCATCTGCTGCGGCGACGAGCTGGGCTGCTTCGTGGGCACGGCCGAGGCGCTGCGCTGCCAGGAGGAGAACTACCTGCCGTCGCCCTGCCAGTCGGGCCACAAGCCGTGCGGGAGCGGGGGCCGCTGCGCCGCCGCCGGCGTCTGCTGCAGCCCGGGTGAGCCGGGGGCGCGCCGCGAGGGGGCGGGGCCCGGGACCCGGAGGGGACGGCGCGGGGCGGCCCCTGACCCGCTCTCTCCTTGCAGACGGCTGCCGCGTCGACCCCGCCTGCGACCCCGAGGCCGCCTTCTCCCAGCAGCGCTGAGCCGGACGGCCCCGACGCTGGCCCGGCGCGCCCCTCGCCCCTCCGCAGCCACCCCCAGAAATAATGAGATAAAATAAAGCAGAGGTTTTTTTTCCCCCTCCGACTCGTGTGGCGTCTCGGTGTCGGCAATGGGAAGGAGGGCGCTGGGGGAGCCCCGAGGGTCGCGCCTGGCAGGGCCTGCGTCTCCGGGCAGTTCAGGGCGGGAGGGCCGGGGGTTCGGGGCGCGCCGTTCCCGCAGCCGGAGTCCTGCACCGGCCGGCGAAGGAGGGGCACGGCAGGGCCGGCTCCGAGGGAGGTGGAAACAGACCCCAGCTTCCCGCTCCAAACCGAGCTGGGAGCCTATAGCAGGTGGATTTAAGAGAAACAGTTCAAAGAACCCAAGCGACAGGGTGGGCTGGGCCTGACAGGGAAGCACAGGGAGGGGAGGCCGCCGGTGGCGAGGGAATGACTTCCCTACGAATGGAAGGAGGCTTGAGCCACACCGGAGGGCCGGGTTTGGGGCCTCGGCAGCTGAAGGGCTTTCACGTTTCCGAGGAGCTGGACTTCAGGCCACCAGAGGCCACCGGTGTGCGGAAGCTCCCGTGGACCCAGCAGGCCTGCCTCCGCCTGTTGAATAGAGGGGCGTGGCAGTGCTGGGGGACCCCACGGGCCAGGGAGTCCCGGGAGCCCGCCGCCGCAGACTGACCACAAAACACAAAAGCTGCCAACGAACAGAATCCTCAACCTACTTCTCGTCCATTCCTGGATCCAAAACCCTTCTGGGAATCAAGAGAGCCTAATTCTTCTTTCCCAAAACATGCGGTCATGCACTTACCCAAGCCACTGGGCAAGCAATTTCAGAAGAACCCGGCCCCACTGGCCCTGCAAGTAAACGGGAACAGGTCACTGTCCGTTAGTGAGAAAAAATGTAGTTTCTCCGGCTTTCACCCACACTGGAGGGCTGCTAGCACCACCCCGCAGCAGTATGTGGGTCTCACCGGGCGGAGAGAAGAAAAATATGCTGAAGAGGACTGTAAGATTTTCTTTATTATAAATTACAAAATCAGGCAAAGTCTTGGGTGAGGTGGTGACTGGAGGGGGTCCAAGGGCAAATCTGGGGTGCCGGTCACAGTCTCTTCTCCTGGGCTGGGAGCTGGTAAAACAGGCATGTTCATTTTCAGGAAACCGAACGCCCTGTGCAGGTGATTTGTTAACTTTTCTATGTATATGATATTTGAATAAAAGTTTTTAAAAAGGAATAAGAGATCATTATTGCTAAGATGTAGAAGAACAGAGATGAGAGTCTCGAAAATCCCAGTGGCTTACGGCAGCCTGAACTGTGGCTCTTTCTGTTTTTTGTTTTTTTGCTTTGAGTTTGTTTGTTTTATTTTCAGATTTCACATATAAGTGAGACCACACGGGGTTTGTCTTTTTCTGTCTTATTTCACTTCGCACAATACCCTCTAGGTCCGTCCACACTGGCACAAATGGCGGATGTCACCCTTTTTCGTGGCTGAGTCATGTTCCACTGTATAGACTGTGGTCCCTGCTGAGGCCATGAGAGCCGCCCCTCGTTTGACCCTGATCCGGGGGGATTAGTCAGCGAAAGGGACAAGAGAGGGCTCGAAGTGGAGTCCTGTTTAAACCAGCCACGGCGAGGGACTCAGTGCACACAAATGGGTATCTGAGGGTGGTCACAGAGTTTCGTGTCCCTCAGAAACCACACAGCCAGGGAGAGCTGCAGCTAGAGGTGACCGAGCTCCTCAGCTAGAGACGCGTGGGGACGGATTTGTGCTTTCCCAAGCTGGAGTGTCCACCTGCTACCTTAGCAGGAAGTCTGGGCTCTCCCCTGGGACCTCCCTCCCTCCTCTGAGTGTCCTGGGGTGCCAGCCCAGCTGTCCCCACCCTGGGAGAGAGTTCAGGTCCCCTCACCCACTCAGACACCGACTTCGCTGTCCCATTGTTCCCAGGAATCCAAAGGTCAACAGTATTTTCTTGCCTCAAAACACAGGGTCAGACGGACACCTCTTTTCCTGAGTGGCCACACCTGCACAGAAGCAAGCAGTGTGTCTTTTTTTTTTTTTTTTTAATGTTTATTTTTGATACATAGAGAAACGGAGTGTGAGGGGGGAGGGGAAGAGAAGGAGACACAATCTGAAGCAGGCTCCAGGCTCTGAGATGTCAGCACAGAGACCAATGCAGGGCTCGAACTCACAAACTGCAAGATTGTGACCTGAGCCGAAGTCAGATGGTTAACCAACTGAGCCACACAGGCGCCCCGATGTGTCATTCTTCATTCTTCTTCCCTGCTCAGTCCCACGGCCTTTGGTCCTCGTTGGGATGGATGCCTTCAGACCTCCAAAGTACTTGGGGGCTTGTCCCGGGCAGTGGGGGTTATTTTGTGTAACTTTATTCTTTGTTCTTCTACCACCCAGAAATGACATTCCTAGAGAATATGCCCACCTACACACAATTTCAAAAAACGTATAATTAGTCTTAGCGGTAATATAGAGAAAAGGAAAGTAATTTAGCACAAAATATTACTTTAATATGTGACTAAACAGGCAAGGCTACGCTAGGTGACATACAGTCGATTAAGCGTCCGACTTCAGCTCAGGTCCTGATCTCATGGTTTGTGAGATGGAGCCCCGTGTGAGGCTCTGTGCTGACAGCTCAGAGCCTGGAGCCTGCTTCAGATTCTGTGTGTGTGTGTGTCTCTCTCTGCCCCTCCCCTGCTCACACTCTATCTCTCTCTCAAGAAAATAAATAAGTACTTTTTAAAAAAAGAGTCTGTCTCTTGGTTTGTCTCTCTTTCTCTTTTTTCCCCTTTGCGCGTTTGTTTCTTAAATTCTACAAATAAGCGAAATCATATGGTATTTGTCTTTCTCTGATTTCACTTAGCATTATACTTTCTAGCTCCATCCATGTCATTGCAAATGGCAAGATTTCACTCTTTTATGGCTGAATAATATTCCAATGTGTGTGTGTGTGTGTGTGCGCGCATGTGCACAATACCTATACAATATATTCGTCTTTATCCATTCATCTACTAATGGACACTCGGACTACTTTCATAATTTGGCTATTTTAAATAGCGCTGCTATGTGTGGTTATGTTTTTAAGAAGAAATCTTTTTTTTTTTTTAGAAATAAACTTTTAATTTTTTTTTTTATGTTTATTTTCGAGAGAGAGAGACAGAGCACGAAGCAGGGAGTGGCAGAGAGTGAGGGAGACACAGAATCCGAAGCAGGCTCCAGGCTCCGAGCTGGCACAGAGCCCGACACAGGGCTCGAACTCACAAACTGTGAGATCATGATCTGAGCCAAAGTCGGATGCTTAACCGACTGAGCCACCTAGGCGCCCCAAGAAGAAATCTTTCGAGATGCACACCGGAATGCTTACAGATGCAATGGTATGACGGCTGGGACTGACATCAAGATAATTCAAAGGTGGGAGGAGAGGGTGGGGTAGAGGTGAAACATCACCCACATGGTTTATAATTGTCAAAGCTAAGAGGAGACGGACCTGAGGGGCCTTTGTCTCTTGGCTCGCCTTTTCATACATTTGAAACTTCTCCTAACAAAAGCTAAAGAACGAAAAGATTGGAGTAAAGGTAAATGTCTTGATATGAAAAGATGCCCCAAATTTACTTTGTTAAAAATGGTATTGGGGCTCCTGGGAGGCTCAGTTGGTTAAGGATCCAACTCTTGATTTCGGTTCAGGTCATGATCTCAGGGTTGGTGAGACGGAGCCCCTGGTGGGGTTCCATGCTGGTAGAGCCTGCTTGGATTCTCTCTCTCTCTCTTCTCTCTTCCTCTCCCTCTTTCTCAAAATAAATAAAATAAATTTAAAAATGGTGTAAACTAGGGGCACCAGGGTGGCTCAGCGGGTTAAGTGGCCAACTTCAGCTCAGGTCATGATCTCGCTGTCTGTGAGTTCGAGCCCCGCGTTGGGCTCTGTGCTGACAGCTCATA
>PITB01021616.1:0-28689 GCA_004024585.1 Paradoxurus hermaphroditus | reverse complement strand
TTTTGTAAATGACATCTTTATTCTCTAAGACATCCAGACTTCTCTTTCTTTCATTCCTAACATCCAATCGGTTGGTGAATCTCATAGATATGACCTCTGAAATCTTATTTACAAGTATCTTTTCCACTCCATTACCATGGATACTGCTTGAGATTAAGTCTTAATTTTTACTTGCTTGTCTATTATAAATAGTTTCCTAATTTGTCTCTGCCTTCTGTCTCCTGGATTTTCTAATATATTTTGTATACCTGTGTTAGTCTTTCTTCCTATAACACAAAGCTTGTCATGTCAGTCTCCTACTTGTCAACTTTCAGGGGGGTCTCATTTAATGAGTAAAACCCGGACTCCTTACTCATATCCAAAAGTCACAAAAATAGGCTTCAATCTGCCTTTCCGAGTGCACCTGTAATCACTCCCATTACTGACAACCTCTACTCCAATCATGTCCTGAATATGCCCTAAGCTCTTCTCTCTTAGAGCTATGTATCATAATTTCATACATCCTTTAAAGATCCACTTCAAATACCATCTCATTCATGAAATCTTTTCCAACCCCATAATCCCAACCAGGTAAGAAAGAGCCTTCTAACTCTCTAGTATACTAGTTTGCCTTAATATTAGAGAGCATGTGTCCCTACTAGTAGTCTTCCTATTGTGTACTTGCCTTTATTAATATGTTGTGTACCTGTGATGTTCCTGGCATCATACTAGGCATATTACTTACATGATTTTATTTAAATGTTAGGACTTCAACTTCACATCAATCATATAAACTATGTAGAATATCCATGTTATAATTAAGGAAACTGAGCTTGAGTAACTTGTTAAGAACAAAAGCAAGTTCAAATCCAGATGCATTTTACACCAAAGCACATGATTTTCCTATTAGATTGTGCTGCTTTTTTGTGTTCAAGGACTTTCTTTTACTCATATATTTGCCTCCTGTAATTTCTAAAACAGTGGAAGTGATTTGTGTGTCTCGGGCATGGGATGTTATTGCTGAGAGCTTGGCAATTTTCATATACCATAAAAAGCCCAAGATTGAAGCAGAGATGCCAAGATAGAGGAACAGTGAACCAAGAAATGGAGAGATCAGGTTTTGATGACATTACTTGAGCTTCTGCCTCAACCCCATTCTGTTTTTGAGCTGTTCAGGTACATGAGCTGGTAGAGTCCAGTATGAATTCTATTTTCTGTTTACTAATTGGAAGTTATTAAAGTGAAAGAGCAGGAGAATGTTGTAAGGCTTGATTTCTGCAAGGTATTCGAAATAGGCTCATTGAGAAGAGGGTGCATTGCAGTTTGTTTAATATACACTCACATTATCTGTATGGAAATATGTCAGTTTGGAAAATTTCTCTGTTGGTATTCCATAAGTTTTTTAAGTAGAAGAAAATATAAATGAACAAATATACACTCTTACAGATCCTGAAGTAATGCTCACACATTGAATACCCAGTTTCCAGATAGGTGGGAGGCACTGTATCCAACATGATCATGACTGATGTGAAGGAAAAACTGAGTGGTGTCCAGGTCAGTGTTGGAGATCAGAGGAAAAGTGATAGAGTTTATCTGAGACCAGGGAGGCAAGGGTAGAGGCAGGCAGCCAAGGCCAAAAATACCTAGAGGCAGTATTGGCATTAAAATCAGTCAGATGTAGATTCAAATCCTGTTCTTGTCAATGAGTAACTGTGTGACTTAAGAAAAATTGCTTTAATTTCAGAACCTCTGTTTCTCCACTATAAAAATGGAAACAGTGATGCCCCAAAATGATCTGTTGTGAAGAACAGGTAGGGTAACCTATGTAGAAACAATGGGGACATAGTAGGTGTTAAAACATAGGATCTATGAGGAGTTGACTAATAATTTATTGAAAATAAGGAGAGAAGACCAAAGAGCTTTGAGGCAGGGAAGAGGGAACAGTTATAAGGAGGAAGGATTAACTCTTCAGAGCATGTCTTTCTCACCCAGGAACAATTTATCCCCTACAGCCCATTAAATGCTCTGCTTAACACACCATAAAAATGAACAAACTAAAGTGATACAGTCAGACTTAACATGGATAAATGTGACATTTCCTATTAAAAAATCACTTAGGTCACTATAGGACCAGTAAATATGATGGTTTAGTTCAATATCAGCTTAATTGAGAACCTACAGAGTGATACAATTTCTAAAACGTTGACATCTTTAGGATGCTTTAGTAGAAGCAGAGGGTGCATAGTATAGGAATCATGAAGTTCCATGGAATCTGACCAAGAACAATTTACTTGAAAACAGTTTGAACAATAGCACCTTGGTTGACATAATGATGTGGCTGAAACTGGTATTTCCTAGTCAGAGACTTTTGAAACACTGGAAATTTTGGTGCCTAATTTTCAACTGATTAACCTGCCTTGACTTTTATAGTAGAAAGTTGGAACAATCCCAGTGTTAGCCTTTGAATTCTTCATGGTTTTAAAGTACTTATTCTTTTCATATTATAAAAATGCAAACTCATTGTAGAAATGTTAGAAAATGCAGAGAAGCAGAAGAAGAACAAAAACTCATAATTTCACTCATCCATAGCTAACCACTATTATCATCTTGCCTTATATCCATCCAGATCTTTTCCTCTGCCTTACACCTGTCTCAGGAAGGGGGCTATGTTGCAAGGGAGTCAGTTATCAGGAGTTTTTAAGAAGCATGAGAATCTGTCAGAGATATATTCATATAAGGAGTTGTACGGGAGGAAGGCTAGGTGTTATAATGTCTATTTTTTTTTCTACTTTAAGGTTCTAAGAAAGAAATACAGTGTCATTAAAATGCTCACTGTATAGTGTTCGTTTATATTACATTTGTAGGATTCAGCTGAAAAAAAACTTCTGGAAATTCCAGCTCTGATTTGTAAGACATTCTGTTGTTTTCCAAAGTATTGGCTCCAATGCCTATATTTGATTTCTGTGCTTGAGTAAACCCACCCACATGCCAGACTGAACCCCGGTGCGTTTGACATTTTCCCTCTTGAACACTATCCAGAATAATGTAGCTTACCGGAAAAAATCTACACAGTATGACTCAGCCAGTCATGCAAGGCTTTCTTTCTGTGGAATTCCTTTTTCTCTCAAAATGAAAATGGACCATATTATTTAAGGATAAACAAATCCGAAAGTGTTTCCAGTAACATCTTTTTATGCATAGGCTGCTGAAGATTAACTAAAAATTCTTGGCTCAGATCTTGCTTCCTACCTAAATGTTTCAGTAAATACAGTTTTATTGAAATAGAATTCAACTTCTCAAATTCCCCAACCGAAAATAGAAAACGAAGCCCCATTTCCCAAGAAAAGGAGACATGCTTTCTTCTTCTTTAAGATGTCCCTAAATTATGAATGCAGTGCTGACCAAACAGTATGCATTTAACGCTTCTAACCCAAATTATATAAGGTAGAATTACTGCTTATGAAAAGTCATGTAAGCTACATGGCCTAACAAGATCTGGATTCTTCTTCCACCTTCCTTTATTTTCTGATAAATTTCAGGAAAACTTCCCAAATAAGCACATGTGTTGTCAGTTCTCATAATTTTAAATCTATTATTTTTAAGAAGTTGTACTTTAGATATGGTTTTAGAATTATTAATGGAATTTTGTTAGATGCACATATACATTTGAGAAGTTCTTTAGGTGGGAGGGTTCTGCAAAGAGGTAAGCACTTCTAGAAGCTGTGTCAGTGGCTGTCATAACGTTGACCATATGAATAAGGAATGACAGGACTATAGAAGTTGAAATCAAAGCAGAAAATGGGAATAGAGAAAAAGTAAGCTACAGAATATTTGATCAGTAAGCAATAACAGTAGGGGCTAAAGTATTGGATGTCCGCTATTGTATGCGCTTCATACTAGGCGAGGTGGTTTATGTAGGCTGCCTTTTATAGCCAACCTACAAGATAAGTATTATCATTTCCATTTTACAAATGGATAAACCGAAGCTCACAATTGTGAAGGGTCCTGTTTGAACCATCGGTAGAGTCAAGATTCATAGTTTGTCTCCAATTAAAGCTGGCTTTTTTCTCGCTATACCATGTTGTCTCAGATGTGGCATAAATAAACCAGGAAAAGAAGATGGATAAAATAAGTGAAAGATATTAAATAGAAAGAAAATGTATTTTTTATTCAAATTAATTTATTTGAATTTACTGAAGAGATTCATGACAACAAAAAAGGATTTGGGTTGAACAGCCAAAGTGGAGCAGGGTTAGGACTGCAAAAGAGCTTCCTGCCATAGTAAATGCAAGGTGCAAGGGCCGAACACTTCAGTGTCCCCTTTGAATTCTCTCCCTGTCTCTCCTATTTCTGATAAGCTGCTTTCTTCTTAAAAATCTCCAGAATATGCTCATTTTTGAGAACGCCTCAACACTGCCCATATATCTGATGACATTGTGAGAATAGCAACGTAGTACCTTGTCTGACTGATGAATGAAAAAGGATCCCTTTCCTTCTCCTATTGGGCCACAGTATGTCATTAGCAGACTATAGTCTCGTTTCAACAACCTCTCACCCCTGGGAAAATGCTTTATGCGGGTCAGGACCTGCCTGGCCATACGTATGGTGGCCTTGATCTTGTTCTCTTCCACTACCATTATCTTAACTCTGGTTCAAGTCATTATGATTTCTTCCCTGCAGCGTTTGTCTTAGTTCTTCTCCTTACCTCTAATCTTGCTCTTTTTCGGTGCTAGTCCCACACAGCAGCTGATTTGCTTTCTAAAATACAACTCTGATCATGCCACCCCTCCAACTCTACAGTACATCCCCTTTGTCCTCAGCATGGAGTCCAGACTCTGTGGTTTAGCAAACGCACCATTTTTTATCTGACTCTGCTGGCTTTTCTCTTCTCCTCTCTTACCATGCCCCTGTTGCCTTCTATTCTCTTTCATCTTTGGTATCTTTGTGCCTTGAATACCCTTTTCACTCCTAACTTTGTGCCCTTTATCTGTTGATTTCTATTTGTTCTTCAGAACTCAGATCAAGACATCTCCTCTGGGTAGCCTTTCTGACTCCACAGCCTGAGTTCTGTATCCCTCTGTGTTCACATAGTACTTTTACTCACTGTGAACTGTAGTACTTAAATCACTGTGTTGTAGTTATCTGCCTAAGGCTCTGCCTTTTCCACAAGGCAATCTACTTCTCCAGGACAGGAGCAATATCTTATTTACTATTGTAGCCCAGAGACCTACCATAGTGCTCGACTCAGTGGCCAGCTGGCAACATCACTTGCTCTTGAGTGGATGCAAAACCACTCATTTATTTAACTTTTCCCAGAAATGGGAAGATAGCGATGGGGAAAGAGGAGTAGAAAGGCAACCCCTTTCTGGCCTTAGGATGTTCCGTGTCTCTGAGACAACTTCTCTGGGAAGGACTTCCCCTTCTTTCTCATTCTGGGATGGAATTGGAATTCAAACTATTCTCTCACACCTGCTTCAGCGGTGTAAAGTGACTCTAAAGGAATGTATCAATTAAGCAAAGAGCAAGCCACTAGAAATAGCTCTGACAGTGTTATTCCAAAAAGGGATCTGCACACAGAAAAAGTATAAAATCCGAGCGGACCTTTTTAGTGTCTCAAACGGATGTAAAATAAGAGAATGTAGCTAGGGGATGGCCTGCAGGTAGGATGTTGTTGATATTTAAGACATCAAATTTTGGAATTTTCAGAAATTCCTTTTAGTGGAAGAATTATTGCCCACCAGCAAAGTACTGTTTCCCTGTGGTGGACTCATTTATCTCTCCAGAACTTGAAGATGCCTGTGTGTGTGTGTGTGTGTGTGTGTGTGTGTGTGTGTGTGTGTTTTGTTGTTATTGTTGTTTTGGCTTAGGAATAAAGATCTAAGTGGGAAGAGTGTCCCTCAAATTCCTCATGATTCTCTCTTCATATCTAAACCTCCAGAATAATCCTACTCTCATGATGTTTCAAATCTACCCTCTGTCCTCTTGAGGGGAGAAACCAGTAGCCATGAAACTGAGCAAAGGTGACTGCCTCCTCCGTACTTGGCAAAGACTAAATCAACAACATGAGATGCGGGATGATAAAGAAGCCGTTAGCATCTGCTACGGATCCATAGGAGAGAAAGCATTTGTTCAGGTCTTTCTTTTATCCTTTATATCTCATAACTTGCAGGGGTTTTTTCTTTTTTATCCTGTATGCTTTCTCCCTAGAACAAAGGTCAGCAAACTTTTTTATGTAGGGCCAAAGAGTAAATATTTTAGGAGATGCTGGCCACCACAGTCTCGGTCGTAACTACTTGACTGCCATTGTAGTGCAAAAGCAGACACAGACGATACGTCAGGAGATGGTCATGGTGTGTTCCAATACAACTGTATTTATAGACACTGAAATTTGACCTTCATATACTTTTCTTGCGTAGTGAAATATTAGTCTTCTTTCGATTGTTTCCCCCAATCGTTGAGAAGAATATAAAACCATTCTTACTTTACAGAGGATACAAAAACAGGTGGTGAGCCAGCCTAGGCCTTCAGGCTGTAATTTGTTGGCCCCTGCACCAGAATCTCAACCGGGGAGAGACAGGGTTAGATGGGTGCTTTCAGCTAGTGATCTCAAACTTACGTGTGCATGTGAATCATCTGGGGGTTCTGTTAAAATGCAAATTCTGTTGTAAGAGTCTTCATTTCTAACAGTCTGCCAGGCGAGACTGCTGCAGGGCATCATCTGGGGACCACACCTTGAGTTGGATCTGTCCGTGGCAGAGGGCCTGGATTGGAGAGAGACTGGGTGTGGGTAGAGAAAGGGTGGTAAAGATCAGTGAGGAGGCTTTGGGAGGTTGACTCCACAGAGCACATGAGAGCAAACAGAGACAGAGAAGTTGGAGGTGACACCAGGCTTTTGTTGGTCGTTGGTGCCTTTAGCAGAGATCACAGAGCTCCACATGGAACCAGGTACAGAATTGTGCTCAGGATGTTTTTATTGAATAAATAAAAAAGGCAAGAAGAAGAAGTTGGAAGGGCATGGGAGGGGGAAAGAAAATGACCTTAATCTGGGATAGTTTGAGTTGATTCTGCAGAAACCAAGAGCAGGTGGCAAAAGCAGGTAGTGTCTTGAAGACGGAATGCTGTGTGACACCTGCTGGTCTGGGAACGGGTTCTTTTCCATCAGCTGAGAGCTATAGCTAGACCTATAGCACTACTTGCCAGAATGAGCACAAGCTTTACCCCAAACTTCCTTTTCTTAATGAACAAAAATGGACTGGGGACATTCGTCACCTCGCAAGTGTTCTTATATACATATTTAACCTTATTCTTATTTTACAATGCGGACTTTTATTACAAAAAGCCATCAAGGAGTCAGAATTTGCTGGCAAACATTTTAAAGCTCTGTCTTAGAAACCAACTCAGTGTGAAAATTATACCATAAGGCCTGTTGTCTCAGGTTTTATCCTCCCCGATGTCTGATTTGGTTTGTTCTTCTCCAGAAGACAATATCTTTCATGTGTCAAAGGAATTGATCCTTTATGCGATACTATTAGTGCTTTCTCAGATGAAACAGACTTCTTTCCTTCTTTTTAAAACCCATGTTTATCTTTGCCAACTCTGATGAAAAAGGATTTAGCTGAATTTCCTGGTGTTCTGTTTGTCAGGGGCCATAAAAACAAAAACAACAACCCCAAACATATGTGATGTTTAATCAACAACCTCTCAAGTCTCTCTCTGTTTCTGGTCTCTCCCCTTTAATCAATTTACACACTGGTGCCCATTTAATATTTCTGAAGCATGTTCTCAATCTTACTACCGTTGTGCAATAAACTTAAATTACTCTCTGTGGTCTACAAATGAAGTCCAGACTCATCAACCTGCCTTTCCATATGTACTCCATCTGATTTCCATACACATTTTCAAGAGATTTCCTTTCCTATTACTCAGCTTCAGCCACCACACCCAATGAGCAGATCAAACTCAGGCCTCCTCACTGGTCCCACCCTTTCTTGCCTCAGGGGTATTGTGTATGCTGTCCCCCCCCCCCCACTCCCACACACTCTTACCTCTTATCTCTGAACCCTTGTCCTTTAAGTCCAGGTTAGACTTGCCCTTATCCATGAAGCCTTTCTGATTTCTAAGTTGGAATTTTTTTTTTAATCTCCAAGCTTTTTATTTGTGCAGCAAGATATTGCAAAAAGGGTATAGGTCCCTAGAATATAAACTGAAGGCAGGACTTAGTCCATCTTATTCATTGCTGTGTCCCCAGTGCCTAGGCAAGTGCCTATCACCCAGCAGGTGCTGAAGAAATATTTCTTGAAGGAATGAATGAGTGAATAAATGAAGGTATGCGTTTGCCTAAATTCAGTGGTATCACATGCAAATGCATAGGACTAAATAGGTACTTACAACATTAGCTTCCTTTTCTTTTATTCTCTTTTTTTTAATTTTTTTAATGTTTGTTTATTTTTGAGAGACATAGAGACAGAGCATGAGTGGGGGAGGGGCAGAGAGAGAGGAAGACACAGAATGCGAAGCAGGCCCCAGGCTCTGAGCTGTCAGCACAGAGCCCGATGCGGGACTCGAACTCACAGACCTCGAGATCATGACCTGAGCTGAGGTCGGACACTCAACTGACTGAGCCACCCAGGCGCCCCCTATTCTCTTTTTTTATAGATGCTATAAATTTTAAGCATATCTTTTTCTACCTAGTGCCTAGAACCTAGTGAGAGAAGATAGAGAAGTAAGTCTATTGAAGACATGCTCTGTGTCGGGTACTGCACAGAGTGCCTTATAATTGCACCTCATTTTAATTCTCCACAAGAATTCTCCATATTAGGTGTTATTCTTCTCATTTTATGGATGGAGAAGCTAAGGCTCAGAGCAACGTGTCCAACGTCACAGATCAAGTAAGTGGGCAGAGCTGGGTTTTAAAGCCAAGTCTGCCTGACTCCAAAACCTGTAATCTCAATAATCATTTATACCAGTGTGGGTTATTAGCTAGTAAATTACAAAACAGGATGCAAAATCTTGTTTACCTGACTTGAAAAATCCATATTCTTGCCACCATGTGGGGGTGCCTCTCATGGCGCCATTGCATAGCCAGTGCTTAATAAATGAATTTTAAATTAATCAATTTTTAAATAAATAAGTAAATAAAGTTTTATATGAATTAATGAATTACTACTGGCCAAAAACTAATGAGTTACAGAGCGAATAGATTAAGAATAAGCCACTCTCTAGCAAAAGAATCCTGAGTTTTGAGTGATGACGGTTGGCGCAGAATCACCAACTTCCTTTTGCAAGGTTAGTGACAAAATGGAAATAGCCCCGACTGACATATAGTCCCTTGCTGCCTTCGTGGAAGATCAGAAATTCTGCAGCCCCCACTAAAACCTGCACCCTTAATTACGACGCCTGCCATGCCATTTCAGAGTCTCTGGCCCAGGACTGCAGGCCCAGAAAAGCAGCAGCTGAACCCTTGTTTTGAGCAGGCTTCCACAGTGGATCCCACACTGTGGCAATACCAGCTCCGGGGGAAAATTTGAAGTCAAAACCCTCTCTGATCCACCACTTCGGACTATTCGAATCACGAAATTAACCAAGTTGAGGTAGAGGAACTTTCTGGTGAGAAACTCCACAAAACTTCAAGTTCTTCACATGCCTTCTATGTAAGTCATCACACCATAAAAGATAATAAAGTGATTCTGCTATCAAAAATATCTTCTAAAATCTTACAGGCTGTGTCCCACACAGTGTGTGACTTTCGACATTTGCTTAACCTCTCTAAGCCTCAATTGTCAAATAGGGACCACAGTGAGTGCCCAATCAGTTGGTTTTAAGAGTTATGTTTTTAAAAAAGTTCATATAGCATTTAGCACCATGTTCAATAAGGATTTTACTTGGTAATATGTTGCACTGACCGCACTACTTAACACACTTGGCAATTTCTCCCATAGCAACAGTTGGAAGCTAGACAAACTGACTTGAAGTTTATCCTGATATTGAAAAAAACTCATATGTATTTTATTTGTAGTATGCTTTTGGGGGACCAATATCCTGAGAGTCTCTCTCAGATGTGTGCAGCCATTCTCAGATACTTAAGAGAGACCTTGGAGTCTCTTTCAAGTATTTATAACACCTTGTCTATGAGTTATGATTGATTTTTGATTTGATTTCTATAGGAATAAATTCTGATTCTCATCATTAACACAATATTAGTAAAAGCCACCTTTTATCAGACACTGAGTAAGTACTTGGCATGTATTATTTAATTTAATTCTTACAACGTATCTGTAGAGAAAGGATTACCATCCTTACTTGCAAATGTACAACTTGGATTTAAATTAGTTCATGTAATGTGTTGCCCAATATCATAGACAGCCAGTGACACCACTGTGATTTAAGCCTAGATCTCTGCCTGACTCCACGTGTTCTTTCTGTTGAGCAACACAGCGTGGCACTCTTAAACACATAGTCACGAACCAACATTTTCCTCTCCTTTAGTGGTATTGAGCGATGTACCTTTGCTAGGGGCTGGAGGTATAGGGCTGAAAAAAAACCATGGTTCTTTAAGGACTTAATAGCTCAGAAGGGGAAACAAGTGAATAAATAGGACTTACAGCGTGAAAAAGGCCTGATCGATGTGTACACTGGGAGGGACTAGATTAGGTAAGATGCTGAATGAGGTGATGCTTTAGCTGAGGTCTAAAGAATGAATAGTCATTAGTCAAGTGACTGGGTGGGGCGGGAGTGGGAGGGAAAGGTGTCCTCCCGAGAAGGCACAGCATGTAGGAAGATCTGCAGGAAGAGAGGCAGAGATGCGGTTGGACACCTGCAAGCAGTTTAATATGTTTAAAGAATAGAAAGAGAAGGAGAGTGGAGAGCATGATGCTTTGGGGTGAACATAAAGAAGTTGGGTTTTATTATAGTGATGCTTATATTGATTCAGGGTGGGATTTAGTTTAGGTAATTAAAGAGGGCCAAGAGAGCTGGAGAGAGGTGAGAGTCATGGACCAGGGAGGTGAATGAAGTCTGGAGGAGGCTGATAATTTGAAAGTATGGTTCATGAGAGACTGGGAATACGCCTTGCCAGACTTCTCATTGCTCCATGTGTCTACATCTTGGCCCACTGTGGTAATGAAACTGTGGAATTATAAATGGGATATTGTTCAAAGCCTTATTATCTTTAATTCTCTATCCAGTCTTAACCAATGACTTACAGCATAAGTATAGTTTCTGAACCGTGTTTATTCAGAATCCTCTCCACTAATTTTTCTCAAGAGTTAATCTTTGCCAGGTACTGTGGAGTTGGGCCAAAGTGAATTCCTGACAGTGTGAGTGAGGTTGAAACACCTGAGTCACATAAGATCCAGAGGGCAGGTAGCTAACCAGAGCACTTCTATGTTAGTCAAGTGTCTTGATAAGAGCTGAACAAAGAATACTTTCTCTTTCAGAGGCATGTGGCTTTAATTTGGGAAGGACAACTCCCCAGAATTTACTAGAACTTTATGTAAGGAGAGCAGTGGTGCTTTGGCCGCAGATGAAGAAGAATTGGTGCCACCATATCCTCTAGGGCAGCAAGGGACAGCTTCACAAAAGGATGTTCTTTTGCCAGTAAAAGCAAAACAAAACAAAATAAAGAACCCTGAAATGATTAGCTATGGGGTATGCGGTAGATCAAATTGTGTTTTTACCCATAACATTTTGTTGATATTTTGTTTCTTTTGAATTCCAGTACTTATAGGGTATAATAATTTGGGATATAGCTGACTTAGTTACATTTGTTGCATTTATACAGATAGTACTCGTATGGTACCCAACATAATTCTAAGGACTTTCTATATTAGTTTATTTAATTCTTTTATAATCCTGTGAGGTAGGTACCATTGTTGTGTTCACCTCTAGTTTATAAGATGAAAAAACTGGTGGAGAGTAATATGTCTGTGGTAAAATAGCTATTTAGTGGAGTTGAAGTTTGAACCCAGGAATTTTGACTCTGGAATCCATGCTTGAAACCCGAGGTCCCTAAGCTTTAATGTGAGGTAAAAATACAAAGGCAGTGTGTTAAGATTCAGAATCCCAGGCCACCCTCTCAAAGATTCTGATTTAATATGTCTGGGAAGGGCCTGGGTATTTGCATCTTTAACAAATGTTTCATATGCTTGTGATATGAGTGTTTCTCAAACCACACTCAGAGAAACACTGTTCTATATCACAAAATTAGCCTGTCTTTGTTACCATTATTGGAAGTCCGCTTCCTATTTCCTATGCCCCAGTATGCTCTTCAATGTGAAGAAAAACAATAATGTGAAAATACTGACATTTTGATGATTATCTATTTATTGTCTATATATTCATCCATCCATCCATCTATCCTCCTTTCAATCCATCCATCTATCGCTTATCCATCTATCTTACAACTTTGGCTCTATCTATAATATATCAGTTTGAATGAAACTAGTTTTAAGTCAAATTTAAACTTCTATATGACATCAAGTATCTCTATATACTACATTGTTAGCCAGTTGTTTCTATGCCCCACAGACCTATTTGAAAATAGATGTGTGATGAATCTAAAAGGAGACAATCTTTTGCACTTTTGTTACTGAATTTTTTTGCCATCCAAAGATGACATTCTTTTACAGTTCCGATGTTAGAGTCAGAACTAGTGTGTGTGTGTGTGTGTGTGCGCGCGTGTGTGTGTTAGTCATTTTAAAATGGCCTTCTAATGCTTCTAGCTATGTTTTTAGAATATGACCTGACCTATGTCATGTTTCCATTCATTCAGGAATGTCTAGTGTTTCTTCTGAGTTTTACTACACTTGTGTTATATCTCTGTACATTTATGATGAAAGATATGCTGTCAGAGTACAGTGAGTATTGAAGTCAATGTAAAATTGATTAGTTGAATTATTTGGAATCTCATTTTTCTATCTGAAACAAAAGGGGTATCCGCTGGGGTGCCTGGCTGGCTTAGGCAGTTAAGCATCTGACTTGTGATTTCAGCCTAGGTCATGATCTCATGGTCTGTGGATTCCAGCCCTGCATTGGGCTCCATGCTGACAGTGCAGAGCCTGCTTGAGGTTCTCTCTCTCTCCCTCTCTCTCTCTCTCTCTCTCTGCCCCTGCCCTGCCCTCTCTCTCTCAAAATAAGTAAACTTTTTTTTTTAAAGGGCCATCTGTTTTTCAGTCTTACTTTATCTAGATTTAGGTATTCAGAAGGGACCTGTTTTTAGTTTAAAACTAAAGTTCACACCCATTTGATAGAAAAACAGTTAAAAAAAAGAAAAGGGTTTAATCAGAAAATCTTCAGTAGTGGCAATTGAGTTCTCTATATCTACAAAGGTCCCAGACAGGCTTGTCTTCTTTCTTAAGGGTGATGCCTTTTGATCCATAATAGAAGACAACTTTCTTGTACCAACTCTTGCCTACACACCTAATTGCAACTGACTGAGTAAAAGAATTGATATGAGAGATAGGATCTTTGTCTTTGAAAAAATGAGGGAAGAGAGAGAGGTTAGCTAGAAAGTAGAGCAAAGGCATATTAACAAAGATTGTAGAGGCTCATAATGTTCAGTGCACCAAAGGAAGAAGAAACTAGAGAGTCAAGGAAGGTGAGGGGCCTGAGTGAGTTAAGTGAATCCTTTCTACCTTCTCCTTTTATTCTTCAGTGGGCTCTCAATCCCATGTGACAACTAGTCTCTCCTCAGAAGTAACTTTCTCTTATTGTCTTTCTCTGTGTGACCCTGTTCCAAGAAGTATTGCACTTCTAGGCCTAAACACCAAAGAAAAACCACAATTTCCCCCGTTTTCCAACTGAAGCTTTGTTTGGAAGTCCGTAGGTGGACTGAGGAAATCTAAACTAACTCATAAATTTTCCTGAAAGGATACAATTATTTTTGATATATTCCTACTCCTTAGATTGAGGATGTTGAGTAGAAATAAGTACTTTTCAAAAATTAATTTTTAAAAATTAATTAACTTCTACTTCCGGCCACCATGGAGAAACTGGGACCAAGCTTGTTCTTCACCCTGAAATAATGAAAAAAAAAAAAAAAACAACAGACAAATATATGAAACAAAGGTTATTATGACATTGGAGATCAAGCAACCAAGGACAGTGACACCTGAGAGATAGGGAGCAAGTAAGGTAGGGTCTGTGATTGCCCCAACTTCTTGCCTTGAATGAGTTTCCAGACTGTTGTGCCCCACCTGGGGCCAGAACACTCCACAAGTGGAGGAGTAAAACTGAAAGGCTGGGCAGACAAAGGCAGTTAAAATTTGTGGGGCAGAGTCCTGGAAAGGAAACGCAGAGGAGAGGAGCTCAGATACCTGCTGAGGGGCCTCTTCAAGTTTTAAGCAGGACGCTGATGTGGGCATGTGGTGAGAAAACTACTCTTGGCTGTGGAATGAATTTCCCACAAAGATTCTAAGGATAAGTTCCAGGAGCTCACATAGGGCTAGAATGGTGCCTATTCTCACCAGCCAGAAAACGTATAATTCATGGTATCGGAGAGAGTACTTAGAAAAGTATTGCCTTGGTAGTAGGGAATAATTAGTCCTAAACTAGATACTGCTCTGGTACTACTTAATGAATCTCAAAAACAGAGTTGAAAGTGTCAAATTGTTTCCGATTAATGTAACTGTGTCTCTGAACAACACTCAAAAATATTTATTTATAGGAATGCAAAAATATGTAGCACACCCCATGATAAAATTTGAAATAAGTGGCATCTATTAGGAAGTGACCGGGCATGTGAAGAAATGAGAAGATACAGCCCATAATGAGGACACCAAACTAGAACTGGCATAGATGTTAGAACTAGCACAGGACATTAAAACCGTTATTATAACTTGTATTTCATAGTCCCGTGGCTTGAGGAAAGATGTTAAGTAGAGACTTGGAAGATAGAAGAGGCCCAAATTAAACTTGTAAAGCTGAACACTATAATGTCTCAGATGAAAAGTACACCATAAGGGGTTAACAGTGGATAAGACATTGCAAAAGATTAGCAAATTAGAAGACATTGCAATAGAACATATCCAGAACAAAAGATAAAGACACAAAGGAATAAAAAGTAAATAAATAAAGCATCAGTGAACTAGGAGACAACTTCAAGAAGCTGAAAATATGCATCATCAACTATTAGAATGACTAAAATGCAAATTCCTGAGCACGCTGGATGCTATCAGTTTCTTACAAACTGTAGGACCCAGCTGTTCCCTCTTAGGTGTTTGCCCAAGAGAAATCCAGTCATTCGTCCATACTTGTTCTTACATGTTCATAGAAGCTTCGTCTGTAACAGTACAACACAGAGAGAATCCAAATGTCTATCAGCCGGTGACTGGATGGCGTATTGATCCATGTGTATGTTATATCCATAAAATGAACAGTACCCATCAATGAAAGGGAAAGAAGCTAGACAAGAGATAACACATATTGTAAGACTCTATTTATTTAAAATTCTAGAACAAGTAAAGTGATCTATAGTCAGTAAGCAAATCGGTGGTTGCCTAAGTCCAGGGCAAAGATAAGGGTGACAGTTAAGGGTGATAACAGGGAGGGGCGCCTGGGTGACTCAGTTGGTAAGGCGTCCAACTTCAGCTCAGGTCGTGATCTCACAGTCCATGGGTTTGGGCCCCGCATCCGGCTCTGTGCTGACAGCTGAGAGCCTGGAGCCTGCTTCAGATTCTGTGTCTCCCTCTCTCTCTACCTCTCCCCTGCTCACACTCTGTCTCTCTCTCTCAAAAATAAATAAACATTAAAAAATATTTTCAAAAAAAGGACGATTGTAAAGAATTAAAGAAGAACATGAGAAACTTTTGTAGTAATGGATTTATTCATTTTCATGGTTGTATTGATGGTTTTGGGGTATATACATATGTCAAAATTTAACAAGCCGTATAGTTTAAATTTATTTAATGTATAAAGAAATAAATAATAAATGATTTATTGTATACCAGCTATACATATAAGAAAGTTATTTTTTTAAGTTTATTTATTTATTTTGAGAGAGAGCAAGTTGGGGAGGGGCTGAGAGAGAGAGAATCCAGAGCAGGCTCCGCACTGTCAGCACAGAGCTCAAACTCATGAACCATAAGATCGTGACCTGAGCTAAAGTTGGACACTTAACCGACTGAGCCACCCAGGTGCTCCCAAAATTATTTTTAGAATAACTTTTTCCAAACTATGAACCGTGTGTCTATCTTATTTAGAAGACTGTGAAATCACTTAAAAATAAGGCAAAATGGGAAAAGTTTTACTTTCTTTCAAGTCAAAACTCATTGTCTAGAACCTAGATCTTGAAGAGCTGATCAGGGGCTAGTGGCACAGTCTCTAGGCTGTGCCAGCGTAAGCTCTCCACTGGGTCACTAAGCAGGAGACATCTCAGAGCGAACCTGAAAAGGATAGTCACTGAAGTACAGAGCTGAGCAAATGTGCCAGGAGAGAGAAGGCAAAATATAGACGAGAGAAGAAAAGCAGCGGGTTATGAACTCAAGAGAGACATCAGTCAGGATGCCGCCTGGTAAGGGATAGAAGAGTCTGAAGGTCAGAAAGAGGAGGCTGTAGGACTGATAAAACAGAGTTAGAAAGAGACCAACAGAGGTCCAGGCCAAAGTGAGTGCCTCTGGTGAGTCACCCGCTTGGACTACTCGTCAGTGTCTAATGTGCTCTGCTAATGTGAGGCAAAGCCTAGAAGCAGGGGAAATCCACTCAAGTGTTATAAGGTGTTATGTAATTAATAAAAATTATTTTCTTAGGGGCGCCTGCCTGGCTCTGTCAGAAGAACATGCAACTCTTGATCTCAGGATCATGAGTTCGAGCCTCATGTTGGATGTAGAGCTTACTTAAATGAAACTTAAAAAAAAAAATTATTTTCTTATATAGCAACATCTAGGTTGAAACTCTTGATGGATGTGGTAAAAAAAAACCTGTAAAATTTGTTTATTTAAACATCAGTGAAAGAATATAATGTGTTCTCATTTGTACTGGAGTAATTATTATGCACTGATAAAGATTAAAGTTATCAATTTATGCTAAATAATTTGTGAAGTAAATTTCACGGTAGGCAGAACAAGAAGCAAGATATCACTGTGGGTCATTAGCTAGGTTTAGAGATCATCAAAACAGAACTTTTAGCAAGGAGCTTTAGAAATAACTAAACCGGAACCATCTAATATGATATCCAGCAGCCACACATTTAAGTTTAAATTGACTAAATTTTTTAAAAAATTAAAAATTCAGTTCTTCAATCATGGTATCCATATTTTATGTGCTCAGCAGTGCTCAGCATAGTTAGTGGCTACCATACTGGGTAGCACAAATATAAAACATTTCATTCTTTTTAAAAAAAAATTTTTTTAGTGCTTATTTATTTTTGAGAGAGAGAAACAGACCATGAACAAGGGAGGGGCAGAGAGAGAGAGACACACACACACACAGAATCCAAAGCAGGCTCTAGGCTCTGAGCTGTCAGCACAGAGTCCGACGTGGAGCTCAAACTCATGAACCATGAGATCATGACCTGAGCCGAAGATGGACGCTTAACCGTCTGAGCCACCCTAGTGCCTCTAAAACATTTCTTTCTTTGCAGAAAGTTCTGTTGGGCAGCTCTAATCTATACAAATTCTTTCCCATTTTCAGTGACTGAAAACATATTTGTTAAATTGAGTTTAATTTTAGGGTTGAGGAGTTTGAGGCCCAGAAAGTTTAAATGATTTACGTATATCACACAAGAAGAGCCTGAAAATGAACCCAAATCTTCTGACTTTCATGCAAGAGCTCATTTCAGCATCTCAACCTCCAAAGTTTTCCTGGTGTGTCTGCTCTTGAGTAAGAGAAACTTGGATACTCCAAACTGGCAAGTAATCAAAGAATCATTTAGTTTTTTTATTTATATTCCACACTTCTATTTGAAGTTAGGCAGAGTTAACGTCCAGAAACTTCACTTCAAACAAAATCATGATGTCACACTGTAAAAACATGATCCGGAAGAGCTTGGGTGCTTTCCAGTTGCCCTGTTCTGTCCCTGTATACAAGTCCCTATTCAATCCACTCTACTCCATGCTGGGACCAGACAGTTTGATTTTAGGTTAACAGAAAGATAGGCAGATCTGTCTCCTCTTAAAATGTCCCTGGAGTGCCAGGTGGTAAAGGGCTTGCATTCTCAAAGGTTACTCAGCAGGACTTTGAAAGTTAAAGAGAGCCCAGATGAGATGTGGGGAAAGCATGCAATTACATCTGAAAAGGTATAGCCTTTCAACTGGGTGAATTCTTGATGAGACAGCAAAGTCAGTCATTAAACAGTAGGCTGTCAATGAAGCTGAGACCCAGATTTGCCTTGGATCAGCTGCAATGCCAATAATTCAGCTATCCAGAGAAACCATGGGAGGACCTTTGATAAACCCTTGGACTTGTTTTTACTGTAGGCTTACAATCCTTATTTTTTCTGAAAATGGGGAAAGAAAGGAATATATAGATATCGACGAGTTGCCGATGAAATTCAAGGAATCTTTAAAAAATGACCCAGTATGCAAGGTCATTTTGGAAGGTCAATGTTTTATAGCCCCTTTACTGGCCTCAGGGAAAGATGATCACTTCCACACTTGAATTTTGGTAAAAGTTGTTTTTCCTGGACCACTGGTAAATTTCATCCAGCTTTTGGCAGGACTTGGCTTCCTGGACCCTGCTGGAGTGCTGGCTGACATGCTACATCTTCCACAGCGCAACAACTGTTCTATCGAATTCTGGGAGAACAGCCTATTTTTGTTACCAGACGCTAGAGGATGCGTGACATGTCATTAACCTTCAAAACTGGCCCTGCACAAGAGTATTGTCAACAGATGGTGACTCTGATTCTTTCTTTCCTCTCCCTGCCTTCCTCCCCCATCCCCAGGATGTCTTCTGGCTCAGAATGCTCATTGGTTTCAAAGGGAAATTTATTTGTGTGAAACTGACATTGCGGAATGTGGAACAAAGACTGGAGCAAGGTTTCTTTATAATTGAGGCTTATAGAAAATAAATGGGTAGAAGAAACCGTCAATAGTGTTCATATGCAAAGACAGGCCAATAGCCGTGAAATCAACGTCTATGCTGAGAGGCAGGCTGCTGTGCATCAGGGAAGGATGGCAGAACATTGGATGGAAAAGCTGAAAGCCAGCATGGACTTTAGCTATTTAACTTTGGGTTTAGCTATTTAACTTTGAAAATGCTCATTTGGCCTTTTTCATGTTTATCAGTGGAAGTCAATAGTAATTGGAACACTAATTATCAACCATCCACAAAACAGTATCTTGAAACAGGAAGTTGATTGATTCATTCAGCAAATATGTAGGGAGTGGTTTACAATACATCAAGCACTATGCTAGGCTCTAAGGATAAAATAAGAAATTAACCAAAGTGCCTGTTGGTACAAGGCAGACTAGTAAACAGATGATTATTATATAGCTCTTATAATTTCCATGGAAACACAAATGAGGAAGGGAGATCTATAACCAATACCACAAGGATGCTACAGGGTGTAGTTCCAGAGGCCATGAGAATTCATGCAGTAAATGTGTCACATCTTTCCAAAGCATCAATTTAATTTGATAAGAAATTTAAACTCTTTGTTCTAAAATGAAACATACATTAAAAAGTAGAAATAGGAGTGCCTGGGTGGCTCAGTTGGTTAAGCATACGACTCTTGATTTCATCTCAGGTCATGATCTTGTGGTTTGTGAGATAACCCCCATATTGAGCTATGTGCTGACAACACAGAGCCCACTTGGGATTCTCTTTCCCTCTCTCTCTTCTCCCTGACCCCTACTCATTGTTCATGTGCATGCTCTCACTCTCTCTCAAAATAAATAAATAAACTTAAAAAAAAGTAGAAATAAATTTTTAAATAAATGTCTTTCATTCAGTCCAGGTACTGGTTCATTCTCCATTCTTCTTTCTAGGGAAAACTTTGAGATCTTTGGCCTAAGATGTGATTATTAGCATTTTGTGCCAGTGTCACTAAAGCCGTGAGCCCTCTTTGTCCTCAGGTTTAGAGGTATCAGCATCGCACAGTTTTTACATTCACATGGCACAATATTGTTTACAAAGTGGATTCAGTGAATTTTGCGCCTCACAGTAAACCAGTGCACCATCCCCACGTGAGCAATTAGGAAACGGAAGCTCCATGAGATTAATTTGTGTCATTGAAGGTCACAGGGCTCACAAATGACGTCAGACTGCACCTTTGGTTTTCTGACACCAAATCTATTATTCTTTCCATTAAATCATTCTGCCTCTCTTTCTAATAATTAAAATTAGAAGACCAAGGTCAAGCATTTCTACCCTTTCTTGCTCTCTCTTTGGGAATGGAGAGAAGTGAGGAGGAGCTGACATTGGGTGATATTGACCTGAAGGTCCTGAGAGTCTGGGTGAGTCAGAATGCCCCACTTAATATCTGGGAAACCTTAGGGGAAAATGACATGAAAATTGGTAATGGGGGCACTTGGTTAAGTAGGGAGCGTAATGGTGACACTTTTAGAACCTATCATGAAAGATTTCAAGATTTGTTGCTAGATTTTGGTTCACTGATTAAGTGGCTTTGACACACATTGTATTCCTTGTTCTCTCATGGATGCCTCACAACTGTGGGCTTGCTGATTTGACTTTTTCATCCATCAAAATTAAAGTACAAGGCTATATAAACCATCTAATGTTACTGAAATTTTGGGTGGTTATAACATCAGGAAAATGTTTAAGATCTCCATCTTAAATTAGGTAATCTGGGGGGTGCCTGGGTGGCTCAGTCGGTTAAGCGTCCAACTCTTGATCTCGGCTCAGGTCATGATCTCACAGTTCTTGGGTTCAAGTGCCATGTCAGGCTCTGTGCTGACAGCGCAGGGTCGGCTTGGGATTCTCTGTCACTCTGCCCCTCCCCTGCTTGCATGCCCTCTGTCTCTCTGTCTCTCTCAAAATAAAGAAATAAACAAAAAATAAGTTAAAAAAATAGGTAATCTGAAAGCACTGTGGACCATGTTGATGGTTACTGAGAAACAAAATGACACTATACCACATACCACTTAGCAGTGCTAAATTCCTGAATTGCATGTTTATATTTCACATGTATCTCTGTCATCAGATTAAAGAAGGCATTTGCTTAAAATACTTACAGATTTGATTAAAGTCACATACTCTGTTTCAAGATTTAAAAAGTAAATGGCGAAGACTAAGAGACGACAAACTAAAGGAAGTCACAGTATGGCTGCCAATTATTGTTGGCAGGAAACGGGATGACTCACTCTGCATATGTGCTTTCTTTGCCCAGGACAATGGGGCATGATGAAAACGTTCAACTTATTGAATATTGTGGACATTTTTGTCATTCAGTTTGTAGGAGACTTTTGAAATATGACCATAGACTAACAAGAATGCCAAAGTGACCACGTTTCCTTTCGTGTGAGAGAACTGATAAAAAACACTAGGAAAAAGTTATCAACCATTTCAGAAGAAAACGTGGGTGGTGGATCCCAGGAAATTTCAGGAGGAGAACTTCTGGAAGTTAGGAAAGAAACACAGTATTGCCAATGGGAGGCATGACCCATTGCCAAGAGGTAGGGAGTAGGATTCATTTCTGTGGAGAAGTAATCAAATGTGTTTTGGTTGCAAGAGAATGGGGACATTTCTGAAGTTCTTCCTAAGGCGACCTTGATGGGGTGTCATCTCCTGGCTGGTATCTGGTCCTATAAAAATATCTGCCGAATAGACGAGGAAAGGGTATCGACTTGGTTTCACCTCTGCAAACTGGCCCAGGGCCACTGAGAACCCTAAAAGGACTGGGAAGCCTTTGTGGGGTCAGGGGGCCATATGGAAAATCTCTGTACCTCCCACTCAGTATTTCTGTGAATCCGAAACTCCTTTAAGTAATAAAGCCCCCCCCCCTTTTTTTTTAAGGACCAAGTTGTTGACAAAGTTCTTAGTGATCAAGACATTCTTAATTTAGCCCGCGGACATTAACTGAAGTTTGGGTTTTATTCCTAACTGGCTCTGTGACCTGGGGGTAGCTTGCTTTCCTGGGCCTGTGTTTCTGTGTCTAACTATTGAGAAGGTTCCTTTAGATGATCTTCAAGGTCTTTCCCAGCTGGAAAGTGCTGTGATTTATGTGAGGTGAAATATCGCTGTATATATAACAGTCTCAGAAGGAAGCACAGTTTTGCTCGTGGATAAATATCTTGAGTCATTTCGCCACTTCCCCAGGGAAATATACACTCTATTATTATAGATTTGCCATAACAGGTGTGTTGTTGGGGATGGGGCATGGACAGAGGAAATGTTTACCGTGAGTGGGGAACGGGGATGTAGATGGAGAGGATTAGTAATGAAGGTTGCACTAGGGATCATTTTTCGTTGTAACCTTAGCCATTCTGTCCACAGGGAGATCCTAGATTTTCATTTTCTCATCCCATTGGCAGTCCTATTAAACGTTTGTTCAGTTGAGGCCCTTTTTGTGAAAAGAGTGCTCCACTGGTCCCGAGTTGTAAAAGGAAAACACAAGAGTTGGGTAACCGGAGTCCTGTGGTTTGTTCTATAGTGGCGTAGAGGTCGCACGTCCTCCCCAAATCTGCAAGAACGCAGGCAGAAGGTGCCCTTTAAGGCATGCCCGCCCTTTCCTGCATATATGCCAAATAACACCACAGCGAATATTGCAAGAAAGTGATGTGGCATAAAGTAACGCCAAAGCAAGAGACGCCTTTTGTAAACAAATCCTTGCAGCAATCTTGGATGGTCTCTAAATATTCTCCCAATTCATTCACTCAAACATTAGAGCATCTGTTTGCGAGCCAGCAGAGCTTTTCATTTGGAATCATGACACTCCGCAGGCAGTTCCACGGAAGAAAATCTTTTATCTCGCCTTTGAAAAAGCTCCATTAGGCAGATTCTTTTTCTTCGTTTTGGAACAGACCCCTGCTTTTTTGGAGGAGGTATGTTCTTGACAAGTGCTTTTCCCAAATGCCCTGCATTGTAATTCAAAGCCCAGTAACTCGACCAGCTTTTGACGTTATCAGATTGGAGAGAGAAGCGCTTTTGCCTGAGGCTCAGCCACAAAGGTGAATGTTTGCTGCGCCCCTCTCAGCAGGTCCTCACCTCCCAATGGCTCATTTCAATTTTTCTGTTAGAGCTGCGTGTAGAGACCTATTGGATCTCACAAGAAAACAGATGTTAGTTTCTTGACTCAAATCCCCAAGGTTTCAGAATATATGAATACGCGTATTTATGTGGCATTTATCACACATTTCCTGGGATGGTCTGGATTTCAGATTATTTTTCTTGATCCTTGATATTGAAAATGTGTTTTTTTACATCAGTGCCTCCCAGGTTTCAGTGTACATTAGAATCATTTGAGAACGCTTATTAAAAATGAAGATCCGCATGCCCTTCTCCCAGAGATTCTGAGTCAGAAGATCTGAGGTGGATCCAGATATTTCTGTCGATGTTTAAATCTTTTTATTGAGTTGTCACATGCCCCATAGTAAAGTGCTCCACCTTAAGGTCACAGTCGAATCAACTTTTTAAGGACTTCTTTGTTTTTAGAGCTGTTTTAGGTTTATAGTAAAATTGAGAAGGAGGTACAGAGAGTATACTTTCTTTATACTTTCTGCCCTCACGCATGCGTAGTCCCCCCCTTATTAACATCACTCACCAGAATAGTATGTGTGTTACTAAGGATGAGCCTGCATCGATATATCATAATCACCTCAAGTTCATGGTTTACCTTCGGGTTCACTCTTAGGGTTGGATATTCCGGACAAATGTGTAAAGACACAGACCCATCATTATAAAAAAGAGAGTATTTTCACTGCCTTAAAAATCTTTCGTGCTGTGCCTAGTCATTGCCCTCCCCTCTTCTCTCCCCCTCCCCCACAACCACTGATATCTTTTCTTCGCCATAGTTTTACTTTTTCCAGAAAGTCACATAGTAGAAATCATTCACTTACGTAACCTTTTCAGAATGGCTTCTTTTACTTAGTAGTATGCATTGAAGATTCCTCCCGGTCTTTTCATGGCTTGATAGCTCAGTTCTTTTTAGCACTGAATAATATTCTGTTGTCCGGATGGAGCACCGTTTGTTTATCCATTTACGTGCTGAAGGACATCTGGTTATGAATAAAGCTGCTAGAAACATCCACATGCAGGTTTTTACGTGGACATAAGTTTTCAAGTCCTTTGGGTAAATGCCAGCAAATGTGATTGCTGTCTAACCACCAAACTGTCTTCCAAAGATGCAGTGGCATTCTGCGTGCCCACCAGCAATGAATGAGAGTTCACTCCTGTTGTTCCACAGACTCACCAGAATACTGTGTTGTTGGAGTTTTGGATTTTGGCCATTCAAATAGAGGGGTACTAATATCTCATTGTTTTAATCTGCATTCCCCTGATGATAAATGATGAGGAGCATAATTTCTTTCATGTGCTTTTTGCCATCCGTGTATCTTCTTCGATGAGCTTTCTTTTAAGGTCTTTGGCCCATTTTTTAACTGGATTTTTTGTTTCCTTATTAGCGTTTTAAGAGTTCTTTGTAAACATTGGGTAATAAGCCTTTATCAGAGGTGTTTTTGTGAATATGTTCTCCTAGTCTGGTGGCTTGTTTTTGATTCTCTTGATTTTGTCTTTCATAGAAGTTGCTAACTTTAATGAAGTCCAGCTTATCAATTATTCCTTGCATGGATCTTGTCTTTGGTATTAAAGCTGAAAGCCATCACCATCCCCAGGTGGTTTCCATTCATGAGTCTCTGCTCCAGTAAGCAGTGACTCACTGTATTCCTGTCTGCTGCTCCAGGCTTGAGGACAACTGTTTGCTCTGTGTCCTTCCTTCTCATGACTCCAAGGAGAGCCGTTGATTTTTCAGTCTGTTCAGCTTTTTATTTGTTGTTGGGATGGAGTGGCAACTGCCAAGCTCCTCCTTACATGAGAAACTGAAAACCAGAAGTCCATTTATGTATGTATACATCTGTACAGCCACCACCCAAATAAAGCTGTGGAATGTTCCAACACCCCAGAATGTGTGCTTGTGTCCCTTCCTAGGCCAACTCTACCCCACCCTGCCCCAAGATAACCATCATTTTAATGATTCCAGGATTCTGCCTTTTTAACAGCCTGCGAAAGTGATCTGGATGCAAATGCTTTTCTTCTTCTTTAGAAAACCAGTGGATTTGGTACCATAGTTGGGAAAATACTCACCTGCAATTCCAAGGCTAACCTAGGAGAAATAGTCACATAATGGATAAACATAACATATCTGTCAAATTCACCTTTCTGAAAGAGATTTAGGAAAGCCCCAAGTTTACAGGATGCTGCCAGTCATGGAAAGGCATGCCTGGAATGTGACTGATGGAAAAGGAAACTGTAGCCCCCATTCAGCTGGATTATAATTCGCTGGTTGTGATCTAGGGTGTTTGGTGGTATTTTATGAAGGCACGCTTGAGAGTAGGAAGTTTTAATGTCTGTCAAATGCTGCTATTCAGGCAAAGGGTGTTTTAATTCTATAAAATCGATTGCTTTAGCCAGAAACAATGATAGTTAATATTGTTTGAACATCTTTAAAATTTTTTTAAAATTGTAATGCTTATTTATATTTTGAGAGAGAGACAGAAAGGGGGGGGGAGAGGAGGAGAGAGAGAGGGAGACACAGAATCTGAAGCAGGCTCTAGGCTCTGAGCTGTCAGCACAGAGCCCGACGCGGGGCTTGAACTCACAAACCGTGAGATCATGACCTGAGTCGAAGTCGGATATTTAACCAACTGAGCCACCCAGGTGCCCCTAAAAATTTTTTTAATGTTTATTTTTAAGAGAGAAAGAGTTCAAGCAAGGGAGGGGCAGAGAGAGAGGGAGACACAGAATCAAAGCAAGCTCCAGGCTCTGTGCTTACAGCTCAGAACCTGACATGGAGCTCAAACCCATGAGCTGTGAGATCATGACCTGAGCAGAAGACGGACGCTTAACCAACTGAGCCACCCAGGCACCCTGATATTGTTTAAGCTTCTTAATTCTCACAACAACCCTATTAAGATAGATTTATCCCAGAAAACCAATATCAATTTTTTGGATAGGAATATAATAATGCTGAAGATTTATTGAATGTTTCCTGTGTGCTGGAACTTTGAATGGATTGTCTTTTTTCCCCTCTATTCTCATATTTGGAAGAGGGAATAAGCATTAGCAGACTTGCCCAACATCACTACTTTGTGTCAGATAAGCTTGAACCCAAGCCTAGTGTCTCACCTAGATCCTATTCACTTGGCTTCTGTGCTTTTTCCCTAGAGAAATACAATGCCTAGGTTCGTGGGGTCTCTCATGGCTTGAGACTGTGTAACTTCCTTGGTTTTAATTTCAGGCTTTTGAAGGATAATTTGTACGTCCGAGTATCATGCCCATCAGAAGGCTTACTCTGACCAGGAGATACCGTCCAACATAAATTCATAAATTGGCATTATGGTTTATGCATCATAATCTTGTGAGTCTGGTCAGTGGGTAAATGGACTTCTAAAGGTCTGAGCATCTCTGTGTACCATAATGAAAATTAAGTTTTAGTCTTGAAAACTTGAGGATAATAGCTAGCCCAGGATAATTTCACCATGCTTCTACCACCAAACTTAGCTCCTTCTCCGAATCAGCACCACTACGCTTTCCTCCCTCCAGTCCCACGTGAGGTTCTGTCCTAAAGGATTTACACACTCAGTTTTAATTTACTTGAAAATCTCAAAGATGGAATACACATTTAGGGGAGAGATTTATTCTTCTTTACTGTTGTCATTAAAGTATACATACAGTGATACGAACATACGAACATTAGGACCTAAAGGTCTCGTCCCACTGTTTTATTGATTGTACCATAAATTTCAGTGAAAAAAAAAAAAATAACCTCAAGGGTGTTTTCCTAGGCAGGCTTAATTTCTTTTAGAAATGAGACTTACAGGTGCCATAATCTCCACTCATAAATAATTCCATTTCCTTTTGCTTATTTATAGTAAGCAAAATCAAATCTATTCTCATGAGTAGATGACCAATACCAATCTTGTGCTTTGCAACCACACCTGGAACTTTTTAGTTTCATCTGTTAGTATTCACAGAAAAAACGCAAATGCCCTTTTCTAACACCTTCTCTTAGCTTTAACCTTGAACTCCATCTATGGCTTCCAGCATTCATCAGTGTAAAGAACTGTTTAATATCAATGCCAGCAATACTCCTATCGCCTGGAGATACTAATTCTTATGGGTCTATTCTGATAAGTGCAGTCTTATATCTTCTGAAGCAATTTAACAGGGACTTAGGTGCTCTCATACCCATTTAGAATTTATTCAGCATTAGAATATATTCTCCATGAGTACAGAGATTTTTATCTGTTTTCCGTCACTTTTGTGTGCCCTAGTACCTAGAATATAATGTGTTCAATAAATATCTGCTGAATGAATTGATCCATCCATCCACCCATCCACTGTTTACCACCCACCTTAGCTACAGTACATACATCTTTAGATGCCCAGAAGGAAAAATATCAGCTTCCCCTAAGAGGACTAAAAAGCAGCTCCCTGCTCAGCCATTGTATATAGCTCTAGTTCGCATAAGAACTAAATTATGTCAGACTGATGCATCTTTTTCTTTATTTAAATATCCTGCTGCCCAGGAAAATAAGTCATTCTTCTGATGTAGATCATTTAAGCAATTACATATTTGTTATGTAGCAGTTTTTGGGTCAATGTTCAGTAAGCAACACCGGTTCGTTCTAATTCTAGCTTTCATTGATGGAAATGCAAAGTCATCTGTTTTTATCCAATAATCAAGAGAGTTATTTACCCTTGAAATGAGTTTGATTTTCTGTTAGGATAGGTAAGGCATGAACAGAATAATCCCTAAAAGGCCACATTTCCATTGCACAGGTATTTAAGATCAGTTGGACTAAAAGAAAAATGGAGAGGTAAGAGCGGAAAACTTTTGTGCAGCTCAGGTCCCCGCCACCTCCCGCTGCCTGCTGAGTTGCAATGGTGCTGATCATATTCCTTCTCTACTATGCCCTGCTCTCAGGTCATATGCAAATAGAGGGCGCAGCTCTATCTGGGTCTGCAGACAGTTTTGATCATGAACTATCTCAACGCTCACTTCATAACTTCAACCCCATCACTTTCTCTCTGGTGTTTTCTTTATCAAGTCTCATTGCCTGGGAGTTCTAGGATACCACTCTTAACACATGCCACCTTAGGTCGTTGAATCCTACACAGGCCTGGAAAATGAGCATATTCTCACATGTACTAAACGATTCTGCTTTGAGTGAACTAGAAGTGCCCAAGGCTAGACAAGGGTGACAACGTTTGGTAACTCCAAGCCCTGACTGGTTGTCATTGAAGCGACTGTTGCCACAGAAACCAGGAAATGCTTAAATCCCAAGTCTCATTTGCAAATCCCAAGGGCTTCTCCTTCACTGCTGGTGGAATTAATTATCCCAGTAGCTCAGAGACATAATCTTATAGAACCTTGAAGCCGTACACAGTTGAACTCCTTGAAAAGTCAAATCTACATGGATCATTCAAGTTAATTAATATTGAGTGGTAAATGCTGCTAAAAATGCAGGACCTCGTGTATGGCAGGATTTAATTTTATCATTACTCTTGGGTTAGGTTGGTAGATTAGCCTGCGCTGGGACATGTTATTCACAATGATGAAGTGAATGCAATGAACTGGAAGATAGGAATATTGTTACC